>JAMYIC010001006.1:3608-15699 GCA_024112705.1 Microcera coccophila
TGTGGTAGGCAGCCTTGCATGCGTCAGGGGCCTCGTAACCGTTTCTGAATACGGCATGTGGTAACAAGATGGTGCAAGGATAATATTGAAATGTTATGTTTATAGTTATGTACCCAAGATAATGGATAACTCTGAAATATACACTTACCACTCATCGACCAGCTTTTTTATCTACCCATCATAATCATAACAGTTGGGCAAAAGCACGCACTCCATCTATGCACATTTCCGCATTCAGTACAAGATCACAAAGCCTCCACTCCCGTCGACAAAGCGCCTCATCGTCTAAACCGCCTGCACATAAGTCGCAGGCACGCTGGCCGTCACGCCCGCCTTCTCGACTTCTACCCACCCATCGCCAGGGTCATCCTTGACTAAAACGAAGCGCTCGTGCTCGACCATGCTGTGCTCCGCATCGCTCTGCGCGGTGTAATCGTATAGAGCTTCTACGTAGCGAAGCTTCTTGGCGCCGCGTCGGGGGGCGACGGCGGGACCTTTCTTCTTTGCGGCGGCGGCGGCGGCGGTGGAGGGTGTGGCGGAAGAGGTTGTCGAGGTGGAGTAGGTGGAGGACGGGCGGGCAGTGGTTGTAGGCGTGGTGGACCACTCAACGTATGAACTTGGGACGAGGCCTTCTTTGTAGCCAGCCCGAATCTTGGCCCAACCGGAGCCATCTGATCTGTTAGTCACTAAGCTTGAACACAACAGAGAGTCTGGAGACTTACCATCTGGCTCGAGCAGGATTACATCCCTACCCTCGTGCACCGTCAACTCGCCTTCGCCAGTTGCGTCAAACCCATACAGCATCTTGCCCTTCTTCTCCTCCTTCTCTCCGCCGTTCGAGACCGGAACGCTGCTACCGGGCAACTCGCTGATGTATGCCGCCGGAGGTGGTGCGACCATCCTATTCTTACGGGTGGTGGTGTTGCCGCTTTTAGCCGAAGAGATACTCGGTCGCGGGGCTGTCGGCTCAGGGGGCGGCGTCTCTTCCGTAGGAGTAATCTGTCCAGAAACTGAGCCTGAGATGGAAGGACGTGCTGAATGCGAGCTGAGCGAGTTCATCGTGTTGGAGCGTGAGAGATCAGGTAGCTCGGCAACTTGGGTACGCGACGCGTTGCTGGGCTTGAGGAGGTTGTTTGCCGACGCCTGACGCTCAGCTTTGAGCTTCTTGCGCTCCTCCTTGGACTGTTCTCCCGGACAATCGGCGGGAACCTTCATCTCGCACTTGCTATGGCATGTATAGCCACAGTCCCTACAATCGAAGCCCTTGGCGCTGAGACCCCAGATCCTTTCACCGCAAAGGTCGCAGTTGGTGGGAATCTTGAACGTCTGGCTCTTGAAGTTGTGGTTCTTCGCTCCGAGGGTGACGTCGCCCACCACGGAAGTGATGGTGGATGTCTCAACCTCGGCAGTCAGACGTTGGCGGTCGACGTTGTGGAGATCCTCCTGCATGGCGAAAAGGGAGCGAACGACTTCGACTTCGTCCGTCTTTTCGGTACCCTCCCGGACGCGTTGCTTAATGCGCCTAACACCTTCCACTTCTCTCCGCTTCTTGTCGACTTCCCGTCTCAGTTCTCCCAGCTGCGATTTCGACTTGCCGAGCACATTCCGCAGGTAAATCTTTGCCGTCTCGTCCACAACCATGGTACCATCGTCGTGCCATACCGGGCTGGGTTCGAAAGCCTTGTCCGGGGGTTCGTTGAATCCTCCCAAGTTGTGTTGGATGTACATCATGGAGTCCATATGAGGTAAGTTTCTCGTAATCTCTTGTCCCTGTTCATCCATCATGCCGTTGCTCTGCTGTAGCATATTCCCTTCCAACTGGGTTGCAAGCCCCCACAAGTTATTCAATTTCAGAGTTCGGAACTCGCTCAGATCTTGTAGGCTGTCCATGACTTCGGGAACATATTCGTGATAGTATTTCTCCTTCTGCTTGTTGGTGACGTTGATGGCAATGATATAACTGTTCTTTGCGTTGTTCATTTCGTAAAGCTGTTGTTGGTAGGCGCTCTGTGCCTTGGCCTTGTCGTAGTGCGACTCGGACTTCTTGCGTTTGGCCTCCACCTCTTGACACACTACATCGTACTTGGCCTTGGTCTTGCGCAGGTCCGCATAGGAAGATTCGCGCTCGCGCTCGAGCTTCTCGGCATATTCGGCATGGCGCTTGCGCAGCTCCTCGAAGCGGGTGCCGTAGTATTTCAGGGGCTCGGCGACTTGGGTGAGCAGGCCGTTGGCGTAGCGATCGTGCTCCGTCGCGCGGGACTCGAGGGTGTTGAGTTGGGTGGTCCAGGTGGTCAAGGATGCACTGGGCGTCGTCAGCACACTCCGAAAGCGACAGAGAGACGCATGATATGATCCTACCTCTCGAGCGAACCAGGCGTCATGGCCGGTGTATCACCAACACTCAGCTGAGACGATTTCTTGTTCTTCTTTTCGAAATACTTCTTGGCCAGCGCAGTGAGCTTGGCACTGTACTCCTTTTCGATGACTGCGCGCTCGCGGTAAAACTGCTGGATGTCGTCGAGCCATGCGATTCCATGGCTTACCCAGGCGTTGGCGGGTTTGAATCCATCCTGAGACAGACGTCAGCTCAAGCTTCAAGACCTGTGAGACAGTCGAGGTGCGGCCAACCTTGAGCTCAGCGCCAAAGGTGGGCACGGCATCGTCCACCTCAGCCATGACTGAAGTCGTCTACTCGAGAGCGGGAGCGCGCCGCGGGTCGTCTAGACATGTAGTTCAGGCCGTTTCGCAGGGGAAGCCTCTCGTGAAGTGAAGCCAAGTAAGGCAGCTTCGGGCGTAAGAGGGTGAGGGAGGACAGTGTGAGATGAGGTGCGGTTGGAGCCGAAAGTAGCAGGTGGTGAGGTTACTAAGGACAAAGTTGACGATGCCCCGCCAATTCTAATAGCTTGTACGCCTCCACTGTCGAAATCGCAAACAAAAGCATCCAAGCATTCGACTGCTTTAGGACGAAGTCGTAACGAGAGTAAGACTACGCTATCTGTATTGATGATTTTAGATGATAAAGCTGGAATTGTAGGCCGCAATCGGGCGTCAAGGCTTCCAGGCCTCATCCAGCAGGCTCCGGGACATCGCTGAAGAAATATCTCCCGTGTCTCAGTGGAAGCGGGGAACTGGACCCTGCCATCGTCCGCTATAGTCAGCCGGTTTCTGCCAGTTTCAGCGCTTCCAGTGGGGGGTTCTCCACCGAACCCGATGGGCTTAGTCACAGCACGTCACCGTCCTCAACCATGATTTTGAGTGACGGGGTTCAAGTTTCACGACGTCTTCTTCAATTGAAATCCTCAACTTGACTTCAGCTTGTGTTTATGTCCAAGGCCATCTAACTTCATCGTCACTGAAAACCTTAATACTCCATACCGTTGTAGGCCTTGATTGTCGCCTGTCAACCTCAATTGAACCTAAACCTCATCTCATCTCACCTCAACAACCCGATATCAATAGTCAACATGGCTCTCACTCTCCAAACAGCCATCAATGGCTCGCCCAATTCAACAGCCATTATCATCCCCTCAAAACCCGAACCACTTACCATCACTTATTCCGCCCTCAACGACCAAGCAGCCGCCTTCCAACAGAAGCTTGCCAACCTCGGCATCACCACTGCCTCCCCCGTGTCCATCGCCCTCGTCAACTCGTACGAGTTTATCGTCTCTTTTCTCGCAGCCTCATGGCAGCGTGGCATTGCAGCTCCCCTGAACCCAGCTTACAAGCAAGACGAGTTTGAATTCTACATCGACGATGTCAAGAGCGCCATTGTACTAGTGCCAAAGGGTGCCTGGGCAGCGGGTGCTCCCAGTGTCAAGGCCGCCAAGAAGTTCAACGCCGCCATCGCGGAGTGTTACTGGGATGCAACCAAAGGCGAGGTTGCCTTGGATGTGAAAGACATTGGGGGGTTGAAGGGGAAGAAGGAGAAGGTTCTGCGCGCCGAGCCTGAAGACACTGCTCTCATCCTACACACCAGGTAAATGTCCTCAGTTTCCTAATATTCGAGATGCTAATAAGAAAGTAGCGGTACTACCTCAAGGCCCAAAGTGGTAAGTGCAACGAATTAATGCCTTGCCAATTGTCCAGACTCATTGTGTCTAGGTTCCCCTGTCTCATCGCAACCTGACCCGAACCATGCACAACATCAAGGAGACCTACCAGCTCACCTCCCAAGACCGCACCATGCTCGTTATGCCCCTGTTCCACGTTCATGGCCTCCTTTGCGGTCTATTGGCTCCTCTCCATACCGGCGGCTCCATGGTCGTCCCGACCAAGTTCTCCGCTACCGATTTCTGGGTTGACTTTACCGCCCACGAGGCCAACTGGTATACGGCCGTTCCCACCATCCACCAGATCCTGCTCAAGAGCCCAGCGCCGAACCCGAAGCCCGAAATCCGCTTCATTCGATCGTGCTCCAGTCCGCTCTCGCCCACCGTCTTCCAGCAACTGGAAGAGACATTCAATGCGCCTGTGCTTGAAGCATATGCCATGACGGAGGCTGCTCATCAGATGACGTCCAACCCCTTGCCTCCCGCGAAGAGAAAGCCCGGCAGCGTCGGCCTCGGCCAGGGTGTGGAGGTCAAGATTCTCAACGACTTGGGTGTAGAGTTGCCCCCGACTGTCGAAGGCGAGATCTGCATCAAGGGCGAGAATGTGACAAAGGGCTACCTCAACAACTCTTCGGCCAATGAATCCGCCTATCACGAGAACGGATTCTTCCGCACCGGTGATCAGGGCAAGAAGGATGAAGACGGATATGTGATCATCACCGGTCGCATCAAGGAGCTCATCAACAAGGGCGGCGAGAAGATCAGCCCGATCGAGCTGGACAACATTCTAACCCGTCATCCCAAGGTTAGCGAGGCGGTCAGCTTTGCCATTCCAGACGAGATGTATGGACAGGACATTGCTGCGGCCATCGTGCTCAAGAATGGAGAGAAGTTGACATCCGATGAGTTAAAGAGCTGGATGGCAGAGAAGGTTGCCAAGTTCAAGATCCCAAAGAAGGTGTGTGACCCATTTGTAAAAAGGTATTTTAGATGCTAACAGGACATAGGTGTATTTTACAGCAGTGATGCCCAAGACGGCAACTGGGAAGATCCAGCGACGAATCGTGGCGGAGAAGATGCTCGAGCAGGATTCCCCCAAGGCGAAGTTGTAGAGCAAAGTATGTTGAGTACACAAGTACCAGGATCAAACGAGGTTTGTTAGATTGAACTCTATTATACTAGGTCCTATGCCAACGACTGAAATCCTTGTCCTTTGGGAACGCAAAGCTGGAGCGTCTCTTTTGCCTCCGGCGGCCCTGCCGGGGGCCCTCCTCGCCTTCGGCTCGAGCTCTAGAGCAACGGTTTAGCCTAGCTAGTCCTTTGCTGCGCTCTTTCATACACTTTTTAATGCTCTTTTTAGGCTTCTTTTCTTAGTTTTGATTTTTGTAGAGAGACTTGAATTACCACCCGCGTGGGTGGATAGTGTCCTCCGGGGGCCCTGCCGGAGCTTTACCTGCAGCCAGCCCTCTCTATAACCTACGGCAGCCCTATAGCTTATAGCTTTGTATAGTGCTTTATCTAGTAAGCGGTGAGATGGCAAAAAGATTCAATTGCCGTTGGGTATTTCGGAATTGTGGCCAGTGATTGTAGTGGTGAAGCAACATTAGGCTCCTATTAGAAGAAGCAAACCTGGAGGTTGCCGCCCACTTCGTGGTCTTCAAATCCCTGCGGCTTTGATTAATCAGGGTGCATTCAAGTTCCCTCACGCAGTTCTGCGAGTAGTGAAGACATTCTTCAGCCCTGCAATCCAGATCCTGAATGTAAGAATTGCTCACAAGTTGGGCATCAAAGGTGGCACCTCGGATCCTTAAGCATGTAACAATGGGATCGGTGAATTCAAATGCTGTCCGGATCACGAATTCTTCATCTACGCCAGAACTGCGGGATGCCACCCATAAGATGCAACACCATCGCGGAATCGGAGATGAACGCCTCTGAGCATCCGGAGCACTCGATGCTCTTCTCAGCATTCGATTTCAGGCTGTAAGAGAGTTGGCACTGACTGAGTAGATAACGGTAGACAAAGAACCTTTTGCACATTCGCATTTATTGTGTACAACTTCATCTTGCCAAGTCAGCTCGTACGAACCATCGAAAGTCTAGCCATTGAAAGAGGAAACTTTGTACTCTAACTCACGATGCTCTTCTAGCTTGCTCGCGATGTCAAAGCCCCAAGTGTGGGCGCAATTATGGCGGACACAGTGACGGGCGAATTGGCAACGTGTTGCTGCTTGCACTGGGTGTAGGAAGTGCCTCGCGCAAGGGGCAGTGTGCTTGTGAGTGCTTGCTTCGAGTATGCTGTGCAAGGGACGCAAGTGTTCTGAAGTACTGACCACAGGGCTCACAGCCATGTTGAGGTCCAGTCTATCACCAAAAACGCTTCTATCTGGGGGGCAGTCGTATCGACTTAATGAATAGGGATACAAGGGAGTGGTATTGGGATTGATCACCTATTGAGGTTCTCGATAGCTTGGTTATTGAGTTTAGGTATAGGTCATGATACTTTGTTAAGCAAACTTTGATCGTGTACGAATATTCAGAGGCTTGAGACTACCTAGCTAGGTGTGTTCAGCCACTAACAAAAAAGGGGGGGAAAAGGATGACGGGAGCAACTAAGCAGACAAATGACGGATCTCACTTATGGTAATCCTTAGCTATTTGATATCATCGAACTGTCCAAGGCGCTGTGTTAAGTCTAACTTGCCGGCGTTCTCAAAGGTCTATATCAGCATTAGTGTAGGGAACATAATTAAATGTATAGTAGATAACTTGTTCCATAGAACAGGGTCAGATCTGAGCGCCGTCTACTCGGAAACGACAGCAGAACTCATTGTTTTTGGCCAGCGGAAAAAATATCATGAATGTATTCGGAAAAGCCTGTCCACTGCTTGTATCTTAAGCGCCACATAAGCAGGCAAGAAGCTCTGTACATTTGCCTTGACGTTGCCTCTCCTTTCGAGGGCTTATCCTCAATATGGTCTTCCATAACAAAGTTCCCCTACGACGATGTACTACAAACGAATTACTTTTACAACCTCTACTTCTTACACTTGTTCGTAATCTTCTTGATCAACCCCAAATCCCTAGACACGACATCTCCCACCTTCGCCAGCTTTCCGCTGCTCGCAACATCCCTCTAAAGCTTACCCATCGTCTTAAACGACGCCGGCGTGCGCGGCAGTGCCGCCGTGCCCAGCAACATACCGGACAGGGCCATCGGCGCGCTCTCCGGGTCGTTGACGATGTCGTAGATGGTCATGACGCCATTGCCAACCTCGCCTGCAAGGGCAATCATGCGGCCCAGCGTCTCCATGCCGGCGAGGCTCGCGCTGCCCTCGCCCACGAACGGCACGACCATGAGCACGACGCTGATGATGGTGATGATGAGGTTCTTCTCTTCCTCCTCCTTTTCCGTCTCGCCCAGCTTCTTGACCTCGCGCATCGCGCTGATGGCTTGCTTGATCATGGACACCGGGGATGGCCAGCACCTGTACCGCGTCGTTGGCCGGCCCGTCCCACTGGGCCAGCGTCATGTCCATCCACAGGGCGTCCAGCTTGTCTATGAGGTCGTTCATGTCACGATGTCCTTGGAGTTCGAAACCACGACCTTGTCCGCTTCGACTGGTCAGCCGTGGAACTTCCCCTCTATCTTCTCGCACCCGTCCTGCTCCGAGGTAGGTGTGCAGTGCCATTCGACCTTGACCGTATCAAACTTGGCCCAGTCGGCGATGATACCGTGGCTGTCCGAGGGGTCGCTGTAGAATCCCTTCGAGTCGCGCAACGTGTAGTATATACTATACTCGGAACCCATTTCGTTGAGGGCCTTGTTCACCTCGGCGCACGGGTGCGTCCTGTTGCCGTCGTACAGGACCGAGACGCAGTCAAAGTGTTTACCTCCCCCCTTGACCATAAAGTCCGTGAGGGCCACAGGGATCAGGTTCTTGATGTATTTGACATGATACCCGAACAGGCCGTCGTAGCCGTTGTTGGCATCGTTGTAATCGGTCAGCGCAGAGTCCAAGTTCTCGGAGAGCGTTGCGAGCGCGTAGACTCCCATGCAGTAGTTGGGATAATCGTGGTTGGCCAGGTCATCCAAGGAGTCGAACGAGAGTGAGAAATCGCAAGGTGACTCGCCGCTGTAGTCGTCATCCCAGTCGCCCTCGTCCACGCCGGTCCCGTTCGCAGTCCAGGCGAGGTCAATCGCCCACTCCACGGTGCCGACCCATTGCTGGTTGTTGAATTGGATCAGCCTCTTGACAAAGCTGTTGTCGCTAAGCCACGACACCCACATCTTGTCGTTGAACACGGCAACGTCGCCTTCCGAGGTCGTCATCTGCTTGACCGTGAGGTCGCCGTCGCCATTCTCTGCCTTCGCTATGAGCCGCCGAACGAGACGGTGCGCCGCTTCTTCTTCAGTTGGACGAACTCGTCGAACATCTTCTGGTACTGGCTCACGTCTACTTTGTAGTCCTTGGTGACGTTGGCGAAGGCGTAGTGGATATCCGAATAGTAACTCTGGGAAGTTGGCCGGCGCCATCCACAGGCACTTGCGGTTGTGGTTCCACGCCTCGAAGTAACCGATCTAAAGTTCATCACCGACTTCGTCTCAAATTATCTCGGGGGCCCTTCTCGGCCAGGCTTCCAAATACAGCCCCAGCCCACTATAAGACGATTTTAGAAGTGAAGGGCTATTTGAACGACCTTACCACAGATCTTCCTCCACTTAACTCTTGTTAGATATAAGTAGAAGAGGCCAAGGATGATGCGTGAGTACTTGGAGTTGGGGACGTGTCAGCATAGATAGTCAATAATTATTTATCATGTCTGTGTCCGTGTAGGCGTCAACGACATAGAGGGCATAATTCAAACGGTGTTCCAGAAACATTGTCCAAGATGTCAATTCTCTTCTTATTGTCTCTATATAGGCCATGTTTACAGGAAGGATCTCAGTTTAATAGGTCCAAGACGTCATCTGTCAATTTAGTTGAGCTATCAAGTCTGTGTCCTCGAGCATCAAAATTCGGATTCCAAGTATGCGGTATTAGTCTAACCAGCCGCTAGGGCCTATAGTCATGGTCTGTAACACCAGGGCCCACTGCCAGAAGCTTAAGCACTTCCATTCCGCAGTCGTTTCGTCCTCGTCCCAACCCAACCAACTCACTCCCCCTTAGACTTGTAACCTCGAATCTGGTCACCAGCAGCAGCAATCATCGTACATTCAGACTGTACTCACTCCTCACTCGCTTACTCTAGGGACACGCTCCTTGTCCGGGACGGCAGCGGAGGAGCCATGACAACGTTCCCCCAGTTCTCGGCTCTCCCTTCAGAGATACGCCGCCTCGTTTGGCAACACTGTCTCCCACGCCGCATCGCCGAAGTCGACGTCCCGTTCCTCGAGGGCGACGATCGATGGGACGATGTCTTGCGCAAACGGGTTGGGCCAAAATGTCGGTCCTACTGGACCTCGAGGCGCAATGCAGCGCCTCCGACCGTATCCCGAGTTTGCGTCGAGGCTGGGGAGGTTGCCCTGGCCCACGGCCATGTGCTGAACTACAGGTGGGCTTCCAAAGCTCTGGATAGTCTCTGGGTGCAGCCTCGTAGAGACGTCTTGCACCTCAATTGGGATCGTTCGTGGTGCGTGATCGACGGCGACATGTGGGAAGGCGAAAGCGCTGTCCCGTACTTCTTCGATACGGCGGCGAAGGAGGGCGTGATCCCTTCTGTCCGATCTCACCTCATTTTTCCCTTTGAAATCACCGATAACCTGGGTCACCCCGATTATGTGGCAGATCCCGACGAATCGTGGTGGCCCCAATCCCAATCCGTCGACCAGTTCTTGCTGGTTCGCCATGCCCCGAAGGTTGTTCTCGTCACCATCGTCTTGATCGCCTTGCATAGTACCGAGGAGGAGGCTACCAAGTCGGGGCTGTTTGGTCTCTGTAACGATGAACGCGTCCAAATGGTCGATGTCGACGACACCCCAAGACTTCGGGCGTTCTTCGAGTTCTGGGCTGGTGCAGTGCGCGGCAAAGATAAGGAACCCGAAATCTATTTCGACTACATGCTCGACAATGAACTCTTTCAGAAGAGTGTAATGGCTTGGGTCCGCCAAGCCAGACTTGCGCTGTTCGGTTACCTCTGGGTAGAGGCTCAATCTGCCGGGTTCCCCCAAGTGAACGATCCGCCCAACATTTGGGTGCCGCCAGTCGAAGACGGGAGATGCCCTTACACTCCTCCCCATCTGCCAAACACAAATCACCCGTGGACGAGAGAGCAGCTAGCTCGAATCCCCAAAATTATCCCAAAAGTTGTGTTCCGCCATTGTCCGAGAAGGTGCTTCGAAGATGACACGATAGGCTTGTGAGAGCAGCAAAGTCGGTGAGCGTTTCAGACGAAGGAGAAAGGAACCGAGCAACGAGCCGTTTTAGTATTGATAGTAACTAGATTCTACTGCCAATAACGAATCAATCCCTCCATTTAGTAGTCGGAACGCGTTCGTGACCACGTCCAAAGCTATCCGACACTCAAACCGTCTCCGGTGTGCGCGAGATCGGCAATCTGCGAAAGTTTGAGACTTCAACATACTCGGTGCTTGTCGCATCGCCGATGGTGATATTGACTTCGAATGTGCGAAGAGCCAACCAAGAGTATACGCCATACTTGGAGAAAACGGCTACTCTGATGGCCGCGGGGCCAGTCCTGTATTCGTTGAAGCCCAGCTCAAGAGTCCTGTTGAATTTGCCCAGCGGAACGCTGGGGCCTAGATGAAATGGTCCCGTCAACAAAGTGGTCTCATCATGAAAGCGCGGATTGCCTTACTGCTAAGGGAAACAGAGCCCACGTATGCCCCGACAGCGTCTGGGTAATCCCAAGCGCTAGGCCTCGAGTCCACCCCGAATGCCATGAACAAGTCGCTTTGGCCTTGCATCATGTTGTTCACCATCACAGCTTCGAAGGTGCCGCCATTTTTGATGACGCTCGGCACAGCAATCGACTGGATAGTGCCTTGAGCCGACGCAGCCAACAAGGATAGACCGGCCGCAATGGAGAGACGCATATTGAGAAGAAGGTTGCGAGGATCGGGTGCAGAACGGATGTGAAGAAGTTGAAGGCGTAGTTGTCTGTGTGAGTAGCCTTTCCGTACTCAGCTCCTCCGTACCCAGCTCCTTTTATGATATTCCATGCCTCGCGCCTGTCGACTCTTGAGGAGTCAGATCAATCTACATGCTGCCAAGCCTGACGTCCAAGTGCTGTTGGTTGATGTCTTTGTCCTCCCTGCAGAGCCCATTCCGAGCCATGTGACTTGGCTTTCAAGGAACGCAAAATTAGCCTTTTGGGCTTTGCACAGGCAGTATTCGGGGTCTCCTCCTGCATTGCTACCGTAATGGTACGATGTTCCTTTGTTAGCGGAGCCCCGTAGACCACCATGTTCGCAACCCATTGGCGGCGTCCCCTTGCAGCATGCATGAAGCCAAGGTCCCATCCACTCGCTGCCCCCGCCCGCTCCACCCGACAAAAGGCCGCTCTATACCCTCGGAGTTTGTGTGTGTCTATGGCAAGTTCCATCGGCTCGCACCAAAGAAGATTTCATGTGTCATGAGGTTGTGAGGAGTCGAGAACTCTCGGACCAAGTTCCTGTAGTTGGGTTGGCACGAAAGATGCCAAAGGTCCCGACAACCAACAGAGTGAGGCACCGAGCCCATTTTCGTCGCAACGTGGGCAGCATAATAAGTGGATTATGCAATGCGACTCTGTCGTTTCGGTGTTGTTGGTGATTCGAGAGAGACTGCGCTGCGCCGCAAAGGTTAACTGGGCTGAGGTGGTGAAACAATTTGTCAAGCTCGGGATAACACTTCCGTGACATGCTCTACAGATGAAAGACAAGAATTTTTCTTGATAATTGCCTCAACATAGTCTTTTGACACCCTCCTGGGGAGATTGATACAGACCCGGTTGCTCAAAATCCCTCATGTCAAGCCTCAATTCTAAACCACTTTCTTTCCTCCTCGTATTATCCCAAAAGGCATTTTTTTTTTTTT
>JAMYIC010001006.1:15831-33434 GCA_024112705.1 Microcera coccophila
GTGGTGTTGTGGTGTGTGAAAAGATGTTTGTTACAGCAGTCTACCGGTGGAGGATCTTATCTGTCCAAGGTCAGAGAACACTTATAATCCACCATGATGCTTTCACGCATCATCCAGATAATATGTCATCCAACTCCAACCTAGCTCCCTTAGAGGGTCCTGAGTCCTGTAATCTTTCTTGATAAGTCCAGCTATGCCCCTTTTTCCTTCAAAGGGGGACTCTGTGCAGCATCCTGGACTTCTCGTCCTCAAACACTCCAAACCCTCATGGCTCTTCGAGCGTTCGAATGCGGCATCGTTCAAATCCTCGGTATTTACCAGATAGTAGGGTTACCATAGTGACACGAAGAACATGTCTGAGTCTGATTCACGACAAACTTCATCGGCAAGCGTTGCTGGTGTCTATTGTCTAAATGTTTCAAGGCTGTGTTTGTCACTAGTTAGAAATATAATCTTGACAATATGCTATGTTCACTAGTATGGGGATTTAAACTCACAGACACGTATGAATACGAGTAAGAAATATTATAGCTACAGGAACTTAAAAACACATTTCAGTTGTCCATTTATTAATAAGATCTAATGCTATATCAAATCTACAAGTTCTTCATACTTCTAATTACTCTCTCAGCTTCAATGTAAAAAAAGGCTTCATGCCTTGGGCCTCGGTGATTCGTTAGAGTAATAGAATACTAACCTAAATCGCCCAAGAGTCTTGGCATACTTACTTGCTTGTCTTGCCACAGTCATAGTTCCATACTTCACAACTGCTCCGAATAGTGTTATTGTGGCTCCCGGTCGTCCTCACTCCCTGATATGTATCGACATCGAAGATGAACCATAAGGGTCCTCTGTGCGTCAGTTACCCGTGTCTAAGGTGCTAGATAAGGCCCCCCCACCCGTAGTAGCTGAAATGGTCATTCTTTCTACCACCGCACATAACTGACCTACCTTCGTAGAAGAAGTGACCCCGATTCCGTATCCCTCAAGCAAAAGGTCGCCTAGATGCAACCATGATAGAAGCCGGCAGTTGCTCTCCTCTCATATTTGATGCCGATGGCGTCAAGGATAGCTCTTGCAATAGAATTAGCCCTTGCAAGTTACGTCGGGAATGGGCAGGGAAACTTCCAAGCTATCCGTTATCCCTAAAAATAAAGTAACCCACTTGGTGTATGGTCGAATTGAGCTGGTAAAGTCTCGCGAGAGCTTACATAGCCGAAATCAATGTCTGATTCCCAGAGAAAAGAAAACAGATCCTGAACCCGCTTACGGCCATGTCGTTACTCAATTCATAGAGCTTATGAACGTACTCGTGCTCAATGTATGGCGACGAATCAAACCAAAATACAATTTCATTGTCCGTCTCGCCGTGGTGGGTAGCGTTCATATCTCTCATTCGAAATATAATGTCGTTCATTGCGCTGGCAGAATTTCAGCCTTTGCTTCATCCATTACCACAAACTGGAAGATTAAGTTAATATGCAGTCAGGGCTTCCGGGTTGTCTTGCTTGAGAAGCTGATCACTCGCGTTTTACGAGACCGCTAGATTAATATCCCCATTTGGCTTGGTACTGGATGGTACTCGCCTTTCAGAAGATCATACGTGTTGCCAGTGTGTGTGGCCACAAGTACAACCCCAGCATCACCAGGCCCCAAGGTAGCAGTTGAGCGGCCATCGTGGCAAGATTAGCCGAGTAGACGAACAGGCAAGTCCAACTCTTCGCTCTGAGCTTGCGTTTAGTCCGATGTTATAGCCAAATAGTTTCAGTGCTTTATCGAGGAAGCCGTGCCGAGCCTGGATAAAGCTTTGCGTAGGAACAAGAGTCCTCTTGCTGAACGCATCGTTTTGTCGGTCAGAATGCCGTTCTACTGATAAGGAGCAGCGTACTGCATAGAGATCGGCGGGACAGCTGGCAAACCAGGATCATGGGATCAGATGCTGTCCAATGGCGTTAAAGAACTCAATCTCAGACCGCCCCCATATTGGTCAAGTCGTTATACCTCCCAAGACTCGCCCGCTAAAGTAGGGAAGCCAAAACGCCTTGGTATTTTCTAGTATCAAGCTCGATTCAAATCTGATGGTTCAGCCGCGGGAGCTTGTTCACATTACCCATAGAGCGCCGTAAATAGACAGGGACTTTGTGACGTACTCTCGGGCTAATGGGCTTCAAAGTGTCTCACTTCGGCGATAACAACGGAATGAGACCTGCATAGAGTTTATGCAATCGCTGTGATTCAACCCAATTGGATTCGACGTCTGGAGCGGGATTTACAGTAGCACAGCGGGGAGAATCTGCTGATCCAGTCCGAATCCTAGGGAGAGTAGTTATCTACGATGCATAAATAACCAAGTCGTCGAGCCCATTTGCTTTGCGCCGAATGACGCCAACTATTTGAGTTACTTTCTCGGAAGAGCGCATCTTCTCATGACAAACGCAATGGAAATCTCAGCCGCAACACCAGTCGGCGACGATGCTAAGAACAAGGCCGATCGCATCAGCGCCACTCCGAGTGTTGACCATGGCCAGATCGTTGAAAGCGACCATGGAGCCGACACCGAGTTGCAACGCCGTCTGAGCAGTCGTCACCTGACGATGATTGCTCTGGGCTCGTCCATCGGAACAGGACTCTGGCTCGGATCGGGCCAGTCTCTCGTCAAGGGCGGACCAGCTGCGATGTTCATCGGATACGTGATTTCCGGTTCCATTATTTGGTGCGTCTCCCACTCGATCGGCGAGCTCGCTGTCATGTATCCGCTCCCGTCAGCCTTCGTACAATGGTCCGGCACCTTTGTGTCCCCGTCGGCTGCGTTCGCCCTCGGTTGGTGTTACTGGATCAATTCCGTTTTAGGCATCGGTACCGAATTGACGGTAGGTATCAGCTCGCGATGTTCGAAGTTTATAGCTGATTGAAAAAAAGGCTGCCAACACGGCACTTCGGTATTGGACATCCGCTTTGCCGCTGGCGGGTTCGATTAGCATATGGTGGTCCATCATCATAGCCGTCAACGTCTGTGCCGTCACCGTCTTTGGCGAGGTTGAAGTGATTATGTCAACAATCAAATTCTCTTGGATTTTTGTGGTCATTGTTGCGAACATTGGTATGGCTAGATCTTGAAGACTAGGTCGTTGAACCGATTGCTGACAGGTTTCAGTCATCTCCGCCGGGGGTGCTCCACGAGGCGACGCCATCGGATTCCGCTACTGGAACTCGACGCCGTTCACGAATGGCTTCCCGGGATTCATCGCTGTCATGCCTACCTGCATCTTCGCCATGTCAGGCAGCGAGAACTGTGGCCTCGTAGCCGCAGAGTGCGCGAACCCCCGTAAATCGGTCCCCAAAGCCGTGAGGTCGATCTGGGTTCGGTTGACTTTGTTCTACATCTTCGGCTCGCTGATGGTTACTATTACGATTTCGCCACAGAACCCTGATGTGTTCGGGGGGGCTGGAACCAATGCTTCACCGTTTGTGGTGGCCTACCGAGACGCAGGTCTCCCGGGACTTGCGGATTGTATGAACGCCATCATATTGCTCTCGGTCATCTCGACTGCCATCACTAGTGGCTACACCGGTTCTCGAATCACTGTTGGATTAGCCCATCTGAATGTGGCGCCAAAGGTATGCCAGGTCCTCATCTTCCGCTACAGCAGTCTGATCGTTGTAGATTTTCAAGCGTGCCGACAAGAGGGGCAGGCCTTGGGCAGGTCTTGCTTGCACGATCCTGCTCGGCGGTGCGCTGGCCTACATCAACGTCTCAGAAAGCGGCTCGACGGTGTTTGGCTGGCTGTCCAACCTCTCGTCTCTTTGCAGCCTCTTCGGATGGTGTTTGATCTGCCTGTGCCACATCCGAATGCGTGCAGCTTGGAAAGCACAAGGACGTCTTCCCGAGGAATTGCCCTGGAAGTCTTGGGCATTTCCATACTGCGCATGGTGGGGACTTTGCTGGTGTATCATTCTGATTGTTCTTGAGTTTTACCTTGCCGTATGGCCGCTTCATGGCTCCCCTTCCGCCAAGAACTTCTTCGCCAACTATGCTTCTGCTATTCTCATCCTTTTCCTCTTCCTGGGGTCCTGGGTCTACTATGGCGGCTCTGGCTGGAAACCCGTCCGGGATATCAAGCTCGATGAGGGACGCAGATTTTACCGAGAAGAGGTCGAAGAAGGCCCGAAAACAACTGCCGCAAGGCATTGAGACATTTGCCTATACTCAGGTCATCCGTTAAACATCGCATCATAGCTGTTGCAACATCATTTCAAGAGCACCAGCTCTCTACAACTCTCCTCATACTGCCTACACTTTCTATCCGCCCATGTTAGACACTCTCGTAGTATTTAGCCGCTTTTTTTTTTACGAATATAGACTTTTAACTCAGATTGCAATGAGATATTGATGACGCCATCGTGGTTTTGATCATTCCAAGAGTCCAACGATCATAGATGACGTCGTAGGTGGCGCAGAATGAGTCCTAGATCAACGTCTAGTCAAGGTGTGAATATTATGAAGTTGAAGAGCTTAGTCATTCCTTCGAAAACCTGAGAGACCAAAATGCCTCAGTGTCGATCACTTGTCGATAGGAAAGACGGTACGCAGAGGGACTTCGTTATCATAAGTTCCATCGGCTTTGATAGCTCCGCACATCTCATGTTCGTATACAGCTTGATATGCTCCAAGCCTTCTGCTGCGGCCAACGCATTTCGGAAATATCCTTTGTGGTATGATATCCAGTCATAGTCCTCCAGCATCCCCACATTAAGCGAGAGATCGAGGCGGTGAAGGTTGGGACGATGAAGTAGCATAACGAGGTTATCGTAATCGTCACAGGGCTGATCAAAAATGTGACAGCTCAGCCCGGTACGCAAACAATGTACATCGAGAACAAGCTCCGATATGTGGTGTGGCACATTGTTCCTTGTCAGTGTATGAATATACAATGCGAAACCATCGCCAATTATTTCGGACGCTTTCCTGGTCTGTGTCTTCGTCAACCCATAACGGCGTGTGCGTTGTCCTTCTCCTGAATAAGGCCATCCGCGAGGGATAAGGTAGTTGAACCCATAGGGGAAGTCGCGGATCATAGGTGTTTCATAGAGTGGCGAGTAAAGGAAGCCATGTGTTGCAGGTGTGACAGAGACGTTTCGCAAGTTTGGAAACCGTTCAGGTGCGTATCTAAGAAGCGTGTCAGTTCGGTAGATGCATGACCAACGCGTCGCGAGGTAATACTTAAAGGCACGCACGTCAGACCTTGATGCGATCATATCCTTGCTCTTGCACCAGCTTTTGGTAGAATTCCCATGATTAAGCAAGTGGCATTTGTGCATCAAGTTGCTTCTGCCTATCGATGATATCTGGTCAATCTGCGTCAAGGGCTTCACGATGCTTCAATACGTCAATGTCATGTTCACAGCCTTGTGTGAACCATTCCGGACACCCATTTCCCTCATCTTCAGTATGATCCCCTTCATTTTCATCATCTCCGAACTGCCACCATTTGACCAAGGTTTCATCGTCCCAAATGATTTCAATTACATCCTTGCGGAAGGTTTCGTGGTCGGCGATGCAGCGTAAGACTTCCATGTCACGGAAGTGGGCGAAACGAACACCTGTCTGAACGAAGACGAGCCCTGTCGGCTATAAGTTTGCATGCCAGTCACAGATGTCTTATATCTCGATTGTACAATTGGGCGGCGATACTCTGGAAAAGTTCATTCGGGAGCGAAGAAATCGGCCGAGAGCCTCGGTTGAGGGATCCATATCGAACGGGAGGGATGACGTTGGGTTTGAGGAGCAAGCCTTAGTGAGCGGCATTGTATTATACACCTCCAGCTTCCCAGGATTAGTCGGATCAATCATAATACAGACCCCGACGTCGCATTTGCAGAGCATGCCCCTGTTAACACCAGGAGCAAGGGCCAAAGTCGGAACACGCATGTCCGAAGAATGATCGTCTCGCCAGGCAATGCCAGGCAGTAGGTGGATGTTTTAACGTCCCAGCGCTACATCAGGAGCCTGATGAAAATCTATTCAATCCAACTGTTTAGGTTTCATGTGACGATTTCAACCCCAGATTAGATAGTTCCTTACATCCCAAGATCATAGAAAGAACTACTCAAACTTCCGAGTGAATTATTTGGTCGTCGGATCATTCTATCCGCTCAGGTCTCTTCCAATTAAAGACGCTGTGCAGCCGAGTCAAAGTTTCAGTTATATCAGCTTGTCCAAGGCAACGTGGTTATCACATGGCGAAGCCTACGGCCAGGGTCCCTTCTAGCGGTGTTGGTCGAGAAAATACCGCAATTTCTTAGGGCCAACCGTTTTGTCATCCAACTAACAGTCTCAGTCGGGCAAAGTGGCATGTTATCGTATGACGGAGGACAAATTCGTGTTGGCTCCATCCGCGGTCGCTCTAGTCACCAAAAAGTATCGTTCGACCCTAGCTTCAGACGCCGGCACCGACACTATGGTAAAACATTCAGTGTCACTGCTCATTTGCCTCAGCATGATTGAGACAGTGATCACCGAACTGCAGCGGGTAACTTTCTCGTATTGGCGTTGATACTCGACAAAGAAGAACCCGCCCGAACGAGGATCGAGCTGACAACCTCGCCAGTGCTATAAACCGCATAACCGGTAAATTTCTAGTAAAACTATAGTAGATGAGGTATCTACTTGACGGTCCCAGGATGAACGACGAGCGTACCCGGGGGTCTGTGTCAATAAATACATAACGTACGAGACGAGAGCACTGAGATGGTAATATATCTTCTGATAATTGAGAGAGTTTCTTGAGTGAGAAAATTACATTAAAGCGAGAGAGGCTATTCTATTTAAAGTAGTATTTCCTTGCATATATACTTCAGAAATTAGGCTTGCATTACCCCGATTACCATCCTCGATTAAAGTGGTCGATCACTACGATTACAGGCTAATGAGCCAACGTTTGCTTATGCATGTAAGATAACTGGGGGCGCTCAGAGTGTGGCACGCTCGTCTGCCGATCTCTCGTCATAACACGACCAGATTGAGGATAGTCGATTCTCGATGGGCATAAAAATCCTGACCCAGGCTTGCTCGAGATATGCTGCGAGTTGTATAGCAACTGTGGCGTATTCCCCTTTGCCCAGCAGCATCCTGATGGGCTAGAGTAAGTTGAGTAATACCTTGGCGAGAACGACTTTGGGCCAGCTGCTCCGCGGTTCTCAAAAGGAAGAAGTTTTGACCAAAAACATGGTGGAGGCTCGTCGGGCTTCACTGCATATGCACCTCTCTGGGCGGGGCAAAGTGTACACACCTTTCTTCTTCGATGACGAATAGAAACGGGATTGCTTATCTTTGACTCCGGCTCCGACGAAAGGGATGCAATGAAACGTGAGACAATGGGCGAGACATGCACCAGATCTCGGGCTTGCGGAACACCGGAAGGCCGGAGATGAGATGACGAGTGGCGATGGCAATTCAATAGCGCACCCCGATTTGCTTCTTCTTCTTCTTCTTCTTCTTCTTGCGTGATTTAATAGGCATGTCTCATTATACGAAAGAGTGCTTCGCTGCTCCGCGGAGCAGCTTGCGGTGAGGCTGAGACATGCATCGACTCGATCCCCAGATTGGTTACCTTGCCGAGAAGATCATCGGCTTGATTGGGGGCAATTTGACGCTGTGGATTGGTGGGATGTGCTGATCCACGCAAGGGAGAAACATCCAAGGCTTCACCATCATTCTCGAGACCCCCAATTCGTTTACTCCGCGATTGATGATGAATAGATGATGTGTACATATGTTAGCGCGCGGTGGTCCGTCTTCGCGTATGTGCAGCATCGACTCTCCGATACTATTCTCTTATCTTTTTCCTCTTTGATGGCGTGGGGTTCCTTTCACGATTTCTTTACATGCATTCGGCCGTCCTCAGTATTAGCACTTTGGCACCTGGATGTCCTTGCAGCACCCGCTATAAAGTTGCGCGTGAGACCTTGCCAAGCCTCGCGTGTCTTGTGTGACTACTCCACGATCACTACCCTTCCGACCATTTTACTTACCCCTCTCCTGTCGACGCGCTGCCTTTGCATACTCCAGTATTGCTTCTCCAACCTCGTTGCTCCTCCTACCTCTTTTGCTACTCCTTTCCACTGCCTGCTAGCTAGCTCCTGAGATGTACGTCTTATACGGATCATATTGTAGTTGCCAAAAACAACAACCCAAGAAACCGGCAGCTGAGCAGACGCCACTCATTCGCTCAGATGTCGAGAACAGAGGCTATGGCGCCTCGGCCTACGCAATTCCCAAGACAAGTCCGGAAGATGAAAGAGCCGTCATCAGCGAAGGCGTTTCCTCCACCCGGCTGGCCGTGATCATGAGCACGGCATGGTTCGGAGTCTTCCTCGCGGCCGCCGACACCACCGTCGTTGCCACCCTCTCCGTCCCCATCTCGAGCGAGTTCAACTCCCTCAGCCTGCTGTCCTGGCTGGCCACCGCGTACTTGATAGCAAACGCGGCCAGCCAACCCGTCTCCGGCCGGCTGACGGACATCTTCGGCCGCGGCCGTGGCCTGGCTTTCAGCAACGCCGTCTTTGCCGTCGGCAACCTCGTTTGCGGGCTGGCTACAAGTCAGCGAGCCTTGATTCTGGGACGAGTCATCGCTGGTGTTGGCGGCGGTGGCTTGGTGAGCATCCCGGCGTTTCTGGGTTCGGATCTGATTCCCCTTCGCAAGCGGGGATTGATTGGAGCGATTGCGAACATATGGTATGGAGTGGGCGCAATGGTGGGTGCTGTCTTTGGGGGCTTTCTTAACGACTATACCAAGCTGGGCTGGAGGCTCGCCTTTCTCGTTCAGGTGCTTCCATCCATCCTCTCGGCCGTCATCGTCTTCCTCTTGATCAAGGTGCCGCCCAAGCAATCTGACAAGTCGTACCTCAAGCGCATAGACTTTGGGGGCGTCGTCCTGGTTTGCTCATTCCTGGTCCTGCTGGTGCTAGGCCTCAGCTCAGGAGGCAACATAGTGCCGTGGACACATCCACTACCGATCGTCGCGGTACTTAGCTCTACCATCTTCTTCATCGCCTTCATCCGCTGGGAGCTGCAGGCACCTCAACCCATCATCCCTATCAAACTCCTGCTTGATCGCACCGTCCTTGCTTCTTGCCTGACCAGCTTGTTTTGCTCTGGGATCGCCATGACAACCATTTTCTACATACCCCCCTACCTCCAAGCCCGCGGTGATTCCGCAAGCCATGCTGGCCTGAAAATGTTGCCATCGTCTCTCGGCACGTCTGCTGGGGCGCTCGTCGCTGGGTGGTTGATGAAGAGGACTGGGAAATATCGAGGGCTGGTCATCTCCGCCGTTATAGCGATGATGGTGGGCGTTGCTCTGTTCATGCATCAGGATGAATCCAGTCCGACCTGGCTGAGTTGCGTGGCATCCTTTGTTGTTGGCTGGGGCTATAATGCCGTCTTCACAATCACGCAAATCGCCTGCTTGGCAGCAGTGGAACACTCAGAGCAGGCCGTGGTGACGTCGACGACCTGTAAGTGTTTCCGTCTCTCCGCAAAGAAATCTTATTCGTCTGCTACTACTTCTATGAACATCGATCGAGCTAACAAAATTATACAGTCCTGGCTCGGAGTCTGGGCGGCACTGTCGGCATAACGATTGCCTCAGCCTTGTATCAAGGCAGACTCCAAGCCAGTTTATGGGATCGGTTTGGTAGCGAGCCCAATGCTGCCGACGAAATCCAACGAATCCGCGACGACCTCTCCGAACTGCAGCGTCTACCGGATGGGTGGCACGACGGAGTTGTTCGCTCGCTGATGGGTGCGTTCAGTTCTGTGTGGCTGGTAATGTTTGCGTGGGCAGTCCTGGCTTTAATTTGCATTTTGCCAATAAAGCAGCACAAGCTTCATACTAATCTGGAGAGAAGATAGGTCACAACCACCAGGAGCCAGTAAGGGTCAGAAACATCAGAGGAAAACAACTTTCATTAATTGGCCTTGATTTCATAGCATTTTTTGTTTTATTTTTAATGGCTGAATATACCTAGCCAGATTTCATAGCATCATTGTATTCTTACAGCGAATTCTAGCAGTTTAGTCGAGAGGAATACATGGGATCATTATTTTGTGTGCGTAATATAATGGAAACAAGCCTTAGCCTTGCATTTCAAGTGATAATCTAATACATAAAGCGAAGAGCAGTAGATAGATATGAGTCTCTAAGACACAATACCCCACTAAACGCAGTAAGCGTCAAAGTGAGTTGTCGGATTGTCATATCGCGTAACACCGTTGTCAACAACCGCTTTGCCGTCCTGTTGGAGGCCACCGCCAGGGATGTAGATCTTGTTCCCGATAGCAGCCGCGTGCGTTCCATGACGAGGCACTGCCATAGGCGCCAACTCAGTCCACTTCTCTGTTGCAGTATCGAATGCCTCGGACTCGTTAAAGACTCCGCTGACCGAGTTGGGATTTCCCTCGCCGCCAAATGCATAATACTTGCTTCCTACTAAATCACCGGACACGCCACCGCGAGGAACCGGCATGAGGTTCGAGCTCGTTTGCCAACCGGAGGCCTGGTCCTTCAGGTTGAGCTTGAAGACTGTGCCGCGGACACCCGCCTGGCTGAACCAACGTCCGCCCACTACGTAAAAGGTATCTCCGATGACGCCGCCGGCACCGTGTTGACGGCCTTCGGGGATATTGGCGGCGGCCGGCGGGAGCCTTTGCCAGTGACCGGAGGTGGTGTTAAAGGCCGTCACCAGAGTCAGGGAGTCCTGGTAAGGGGGCCGCAGAATCGACATTCCGCCGGCAAGATAGATCATGTCGCCTTGCACTCCGGTAATGGCACTGCCCCTCTCCGTGCCGGGAGGCATGGACTCGGTCTCAGTCCACGAATCCGTGTCAACATCATACCGGTAGCATTTTTCAGAAGCTACCCAGTTGATTTCTTGACCAGGGACGGTCGGTCCGTCAATCAGCCCCCCTAGCAAGTACAGCTTGTTATTGGCGACGGCAACGTTAGGATGGTTCACTTTGTAGGGTGCTGGAGCTACTGTGCGCCAGCTATCCGAACATGTATCGTAAAGCTGCACCAAATCCGTTGTCAAGAAAGCATCTCCCGTTGGTGCAAGACCGCCAACGACAGCAATGATTGAGTCGTTGATGGCAGCAGTGCTATGCTCCTGACGGATGTTGGGTAACGGAGCGAGGGTCTGCCATGTATTGGATTGACAAGCTCGAGGAGCCCCAATAGCAAGACCGAACAGGTGCGTGAGCGCCAGCAGGATGACCTTCCTAGAGGGAGCCATCGTGATAAGAAACTTCCAAACTTCTAAGGGGGAGGAAGAGAAAGGGTGCGAACCGACGCTCTAGGGTAGATAGGATGTCGATGGATGCGGGAGCTGAACGTTTCACAAGGTATTGGATCACCAACAAGTCGCGTATGTGTACGAGATTATTTGACAACTTAAAATTTCAATTACCTTTCGAACGGATATATACTTCGAGTCGGTTATTTGAGTTCTAGGGCTTCCTCAATCTAGTAAGTGACGCGAACAACCCTGCATATTGCCGGGATGTTCCCCCCCCCATCCCACAGGATTCTTCAACGAGGCCGGCAATACTACTCAGCGTTCTGCCGACCGCGGCAATGGGTCGAGTGTCGCTTGTCAGTGATCTGCGGTATAAGTCACGGAATCCTTAGCAGGAAATCTACCCTTGAAGTCTTGGGGTTCTCAGAGGTCTCGGCTGGTTTTGAGTCAACCAGTATCCTAGCCTTCAGTCAAAAAATTATCCCAAAAAGCACAACTTTGGTGACGATGTCTCGCCATGTTTCGGAAATACGGCAGTTGGTTTAGCAAACAGACGCGCTACGAAATAGTGCTGACTGCAACCGAAGCTGCCGAAGAGGCTAAGAGGATGACGCGTGCACCGTTCCACCTGTCTCGCATTTGGAGGCCGTTATCAAATAAATTAAGGGATGTGAAATGAGTTAGTTGGCTGGATGCACATGATTCAATCAGGTGGGTTCACGTGTTTGCACGGCAGGTTACGACTTCTTTAGTTGTATCGAATCGGGACGGCTTTTCCAAACTGGTTCCTTCATGGCAAGGGCCGTCAATGAACAGGGATGAGGTTCTTGAGAGATCTGCTTGTATGCACCTTGCTCCAATGTTTATATAGGAGTGAAAGCGCCCAAGAGTTGGGAGTTGTTCTGTGAATCATTACCAAGCTTGGATATTTAACTGTGTCCAAGTTAATAGCCCTCAAAATAAGCTCTCTTATCTCCCTTCTTTTTCTTCTATACAGCCAACAGGACTTTAGTAGGTTGCCTTCCATCCTCCCGGGCATTACGGATACGTTGGCCATACTGGTCTCGCAACGGTCAAGTCCATCAACGAGACCACCCATCTCTCCGCCCTACCACAACGGTTACGAGTCTCCGACGAGAAGGGCACTGTGCTTGAGAATCCGGTAATACATTCTAGCAGAGATTTTCTCATCACGCACGTTTCTTCAAATGCCAGCCTCCTGCATCTACGAACCCAACTTTAGGCCACGCTACGTTTTCTACCGTTGATGAATTCCCGAATCCTTCAAACATTAGAGCGCTTTCAAACGTATTGACCCTTGCCATGGATCTCCGGGCCTAACATCACGTTTCCTAAGAATGTTAATATCAGCATTGCTCCATCCCTAGAGTCAGCATTTCACCTGAAAATCAACCTGTTGATTGTACAAGACACAAGACTCCGGACACGATTGTGCACTTTAACGAGATCTATTAGAAGGCGCAATGTGAACTGTGAAAAGGTAGTTGAAGCATTACATGAGATTAGAGTTATCGTTTGTAGGAGAATGTTAAGGCTCCACCTCATTTCTTACCCCTTCTTGAACCACGACTTTATTCGGGACCCCAAACCCTTTGATCGCCGCCGCTGGCTCTGCTGTCCTTGTCTGCTGCCCTCTAGAAAAGGCAGTTGTAAATACCTTGATGTTAGATCCATTCTAGCAGTCAACTCTGCAACTGTGCACGTGTCCAGGCCATCCGACATCAGACTCATCGCATGGTGGGTGTAAGTCTCATCCTCTTCGAAATGGAAGCACTTGGGACCATATCTATTCACGCCATGCTCATCTACGCCAAGTTTTGGGCGAGTATAGAGCGCGGCGTTGGGCCCCTTCAGCGTCATGAACGAGAAGTCGTTCGCGCTGGTGCCGGTATTTTCGTCCGCGGTCTGATGATTTGTCTTTTCCGTGGGCCGCCAGAAGGAATCGTTGACTGTACGGAGTCCCGGAACTGGTGTTACGGCCTCGATGAAGTCCCGTGGAATCTGGTGATGAATATATTCCACGACCCCGTTGAGGGGCGCTACCGCGAACGATGAGGTACCGGGGCCAAGTGTGGCACGGGCATCGAGCTTCATTTGATAGAAACACTAATATCGAGCGTTAGTCATCTCAACTTCCGTTCAAGTGAGAGTTTGAGATTATACCATAGGAGGCAAAACGTCCCCAGTCGAGTCAGCTCGTATGTTGACGAGAAGATTACACTTGTGCTTCATCGGTATGAAGCCTGCTACAAAATCAAAGTCCCGATCTGCCTCGGGAAAAAGATCGAGGAGGTCAAACGTCTTGAAGAGAAGAGTGGCTTGCTGGTTGTTGTTGTTGTCCTATCGAATCTCAATAAGGGTCAAATGAGAAGACAGGTTCCTCACATTAGGGGGGTGGATTTGGACTTCAATTGTGAGCTTCTGCTCGGCAAGATTGCTGATCTGAGTAGGTTGGAACCATCTCCCTGAAATACGCAGCGCGAGATCGCTCGGGCAAGGGAGAACATCATCAAGCCAGAACCAGACTGAGAAGCAGCCTTGGGTTGGCTTCACATACAGCACAGGTGATTTGTCCGGGGTCCAGCGCGCCCACTGGTTTCTCGAAACTTTAGATTATTTCAGTCATGGAATATTACAAATTATCACGCTTGGCGCGACTTACCATGATCCATGGGTGAAAGCAGCCTCCGGCTCATTTCCGGAGCAATCGGTCAGTGGAAGGGTCATCTTCCAAGTCAAGTCTTGTGGTCGATACGCAAAGCACTCAGGGCTGTAACCAATGTCGTTTATGGCGTGAGGATCAGCTCCCTTCTCCAACAGGCGGTAGACTGTATCACGTCCGGGACCACTAGGAAGATATGTAGCACCTTTTTGTCCTCCGGCTCGAACAGAAGAATCGATGGTGGGTCGCCGAGTCTTCTCCTCGATCCACGGATTGATGTTGACTTCGATCCTCTGGTTCTTGTCGTCCAGGTGAACGTAGGGGTATGTTAGACTGATGTCTTTCCGACTGGTCGCTTGCTCTACCATGATTAACAGACACATCGATTCATACAGAGCGTCCATCCTTGCATTACAGCCCTTCCAGACTTGATAAAAGGCATCATGATTCTCTGGAGCCTCCTTTGCGACTCTGGAGAATCCTTGAAGAAGTTCCGTAGATAGCATCATATCTACTACGGACTTGCTAGCCATTTCCGGAGCTATAAGCCTAGCGGCGGACTTTACATTGTTGCGATGGAGAACTATACGCTCTCCTTTTCGGTCTTGTCCTTGCCGCATCTGCAGCAGCCCTTGAAGCCCTCCAGCAATGGCGTACGCACGGTGAAGCGCTATCGAGTTCCCGGCGTCTCTGGCATTGATTTCGGCGCCAGCGTCGATTAAGAAGTTAACCTTGTCCAACTGCCCATGTGCAGCAGCTCGATGGATGGGGGTGCGACGACGAGAGTCTCGCCCTTCCATCAGATTCCGGTCATGAGATATGAGCGCTTCGAGAATGCCCACATCTACCGACAGTTCTGCGGCATAAAATGCGGCGTTGAAGCTCCAGTATGAAGAATCGCGGGCCCAAACGTTTACCCTCGGTTGTTCCAGTAAGAGCTGGACAATTTCTAGTTCGCCCTCCATTGTTGCGAGCAGCAGTGGTGTCCATGTGAATCGGCTCTCCGGTAACAGTTGGGCATTTATGTCTGCGCCATGATCGATGAGCCACTTCACAGCTTCTGTGCTATGTCCAAGAATAGCACTGTGGAGAGGTGTCCATGCATGAGAAAACGCAACGTCTTCAACACCGAACTTCCCAATATACCGTTCCAAAACGTCCAGATCTCCAAGAACAGCGCCCAGGTGGAGGGGCGTTGCCGCAAGCCTTTCCCCTGATAACCATAGATGTGAATTATCATTTGGGCTAACGGTGTCAATGATAGTCTTTAACGCCAGGTCGATATGGCAACGGTATAGTTCGGCCCGAAAACTGCGTGCATCGTGATGCCCCTCCTGTGACAAGAACGGTTGGGCATACCCTGCGGTCAACGCCATCGGAGAAATTTCCATGGCTGCAATATGCTCAGATATTTCGGGATAATCCTCCCTAAGGCGGTTCAATCGTGTTTCAGGAATGAACGCAATGGCAGCATATTGATTCACCGCTACTAATGCTTTGAAACCATCGGCCCTGATTCGGTCTTCGAGCTGCCGAGCGATGTATGTGCGAAGACTCGCCGGAACAGTAACTCGACCGCTTATGTAGCTCTGCAAGTCCGTCAATGCGAAAATAGCATGGAAGTCGTCTTTCTTAATTTCTTTGACCAATGGCGATGTGCCAAAGGGAGTGAGATATTCTTTAGGCCTCGGAATTACTATTGCATTTCTAGAATGAATCAACTTGGTCAGAGTATGCTCAAGAATGGGACAAGCTTCCAAGGTCGAGGAAGTTCACTTACCCTCTCTGAAGGTCGTTTAGAGCCGGTAGCAGGTCCTTCACTATTCCCAACATGTCGATCCTATCCGGAGGCCAGTGCCTAAGCGTCTCAGCGGCCACAGCATTAACGAACACCCCAAGAGGTCCATCTTGAATCTCGCCGGGTATGCAGCTCACGATGTGGCTGGGCATTTCATCCGCGGGTTCAAGCTTGAGCGAGTTGAAGTCGTCAACGCCTGTCCACAGCGCATTCTCGCGGCCGGCTACGATCTGGGCAACGACTAGTCCATACGCATAGACATCGATGCCTGGCAGCGTAGCGTATTTGGCGAGCGAACTTTTTCCCTTGACGGCGCGAAGGGATTCGGGGGCTTTCCATTTCGGTGAGCCTCCTGTCGGGCTGTCTTGGCTTATTGTGATGCCACTTAGGCCGAAATCGCAGAGCTTGGGACACCATCCTGACTGGGTCTTGAACATCAAGATGTTTCTCGGGTTGAGATCGGCATGAACGACGCCCAGACTGTGAAGGGCCGAAAGACCTAGTGCCGTTCCAGACATGATGGCAACACAGGCGGAGATTGGGGGGATGTCGGGTTCATGTTTCTTGAGAAACTTTTCCAAGTCTGGGGTCTCTGGGTCTGCGCACTCTAGGACCAAAAGAGGGTGCAAAAGTTGATTGTCTTTCGATTTGAACTCGTCAAAGGCGACCGCCAAGAGCTCCAAGACATTCGGATGTCGGCACTTGCACATGATCTCGACTTCAAAGAGGAGGTCATGCAAGATAGAAGCCTCAACAGCATATGCGTCACTCCCAGGTGTCGCAGTCGTAGTCAGGCCTGTGAACCGCTTGACGGCAACCAAGAGCTGGCTACCGTCGGGCTTCTGCCATTGAGTCTTTGTCAGTGTCCCAAAGTTCCCTTTCCCGAGAGGTTGGACATGTTGGCTATGCGAGGATTGGGTCGGTTCGAGGCGTTCTTGAGTCACCAGAGGTATGTGAGACGTCGCGAGGGTGATGAGCAGACGAGTCAGGTCGGGTTTTGGCGGGGCATCCTTCAGATCACTTGCAAAGGATTGTGTAAGGTTCGATTGGGCGCCTCGGATGGAATGAGACTTGGTTAGGGCCTTGATGCCCCTTATACTGAAAGGATCGTTCCGGGACCCTTCATCGTCAGAGTCTTGCGTGGACTGCAGGGCGGGGAGCTGAGGTTGGCGCGATGCGTTGACATCCCGTAAGCTAAAGTCATCGTGCTCCTCGGAATCATACTCTTCCATGACGCTGGTCGGGATATGCGCTGTGCTGTATGCAGTTGAGGCGCGCAGACAGTAGATGCTCGTCGTCGACAGATAATGAGTTGGAAGTACGCGTTTCCACCTCTCGGCAGGAGTTTTACTCACGTTACACTATCATAGACGAAATAGATACCATGTCTAAAATAAGGAACGAGCTACAGGGGATCTGGAGAGTTTTAGCATTCTACCCCTTTGCAGTGTGCGGGAGACACTGTCAGCCGCAGACAGGGATTGTAGCCAATGAGTCTGCACATAAAGACACCCCTTTTGCCTTGCTACTCCCACGGCAAGGGAAGCAATCGGGATGCCCTAAGCTACATAGAGCTACGCCTACTTCTCACGCTTATCAATGTATTCCGCACGAAAGAAGGCTAGTACGGCGTTACGTCTGCCGCGCAATCCAAGACATAGATAGTCGTGTGATTTACGGATCGGGACAAACCAATGTCTAGCTCTCTATCCATTTGTCATATCTCGAGCTAAGGAGCTGCACATTTCCATCCCCCCCCCCCCCCCCACGCAATTAGTGAGCACAGCCCGTTGCCTTCTTTTCACCATTGGCCCTTTGCATCTGGAA
>JAMYIC010001008.1:0-14908 GCA_024112705.1 Microcera coccophila
ACAGGTCCCGCAGAGGTCACCTCATGCGACAAACCAACGTCGTGGTGGGATTGGTGCGCATTGATTTCATCTGCTTTATCCAAATCGTCGTCCAACGGCCACGCGCCGACGGACGAGATGCGCGCGTGGCTCATGAACGAACTGCTCTACGTCGAAGGCTACATCAAGGGCATCAGCCACCTCTTCTACTTCTTCAACGACCACCACCCCCCCGCCGCCGCCGCCGCCGCCGCCACCTCGTCCGGGGACGGGCCGCCGGCCACCACCAAGCTGACCAAATGGCTCAGCCGCGCCTTCAGCAACACGGCGCGCGACGAGGACGTGCTGCTGCAGCTCGGCGAGGTGCTGGGCGTGTCCATCTTCCCGGACGTCGGCGAGGACGGCGCCGTGCTCGAGAGCGTCAAGCTCGAGGGCCTGCGGCGCTACGAGCGGCTGTTCGACACCCGCCCCCCGCGGGACCCCGGCGACGACCTGGCCCTCCCGTGGCTGGAGGCGGTGCTCACCATCTGGAGCTCGGAGCGGTGCTACCTCGAGGCGTGGACGTGGGCCAAGACGACGCAGGTCGCGGCCGAGCGCGACCCGAACCTGGATCGCGACGGGGAGGAGGCCAGGGAGAAGCTCGTCCGCCACTGGACGAGCGACGAGTTTGTGGGGTTCGTCGACGAGCTCGGCAAGATCATAGATGACGCGGTCCGAGAAGAGGTAACGTTGGGGGGTGAGGCGGTCAAGACGGACATCTTGGAGCGAGCCAAGGTGCGGTGGGGGAAGGTCTTGGCTGCTGAGGAGACCTTTTGGCCCGTTGTCGCCGCAGACTGAGACATGAGCAACGTCAACGCGCATCTGATCTGCATGAAATCTTACGATGCCAGGGATTTGATCCCATCACGCTTTTAATTACCAGTGAGTGCGAGGGTATCGAGTGGGCGTCCAACGCAGCGTATCTGTTTTGCCTATAAACTTCTAGTCTATGCTCGGTCAAACATGCCCCCCTTCTAGCGCAGGTCGCAGGTCAGTTACTCTTAAGACTGAACTACTACAAGCCTCCCGCAACGGCCTTGATTTCGGGTTCTCTTTTCTATCCTCGATCCTCTAAGGAGTGCATCTACCCATGAAACGGGGATACAGACATGCTTCTCGCACAGTCCACAGGCCCATGAGCCATGCTAGGAATCTAAGGAGAGTTAGTCTTGATCCTGTGAGAAAGGAGAAACAGGAATACATACCGTTCACCACCAAGACCGTAGCCTCCGTGAGGAGAAGATCCATACTTGCGCTGATCCAAGTACCAGAAATAGCCAGCGGGATCGATCTTTTCCCGCTTGTAAGCGGCGAGAAGCTCATCGTAATCCCATGTCCTCATGCTACCACCCACAACCTCACCAACACCGGGCATCAGGACATCAACAGATTCGGTGACGCGGTTGTCGTCCTCGGCTCTCTGCATATAAAATGCCTTGATCTCGGCAGGGAAGTGGGTGAGGAAGATGGGGCGGTTGATTTCATCCGTCATCTTGCGCTCTGCCGCCTCGGCGCTGTCCATAATGTTAGTGTTGCTGCACTGTCGGCGGGAAATGATAAGCTTGGACGTACATGTCGTCACCAAAAGTGTGGTCGTTGCCCTCCTCGTTCTTGATGCCTTTCTCGCGGAGCCAGTCGATGGCGTCCGTGTATCGCATCCTCAGGAACGGCCTGGTCGGCTTGGAGAATCCAGGGTTGTACTTCTTGATGAGCTCAGCGGCGATGGGGTTCTCCAGAGTTAGGTCGATCACTCGGCAAATGATGTGTTCAAGATGTGACAGGAGGTCGTCAAAGCTGATGAAATCAAGTTCGGCTTCGATGTGTGTGTATTCGGAAAGCTTGAGATCGTTAGCACATGAACATGTGAGGATGCTGCAATGACACCAAGCAGCGCCTTGTAGCAAGACCGGCAATTCAATCAAGGCGAAACAAGAGTTCAAGTACTCACATGGCGGCGGGTGAGAGACCTCTCAGCGCGGAAAGATTTCTCGATGCAGTAAACATCGCCGAGGGAGGGGAGGACAGTCTCGAGGTAAAGCTGACTGGACTGGGTCAAATAGGACGTCTCGCCGTAATAGTCGAACTTGAATAGTGTGGAACCGCCCTCGACCTGGGTCTGAACGAGGGCCGGGGGGCTGACTTTTCGGATGTTGAGCTCGACGTAGGCCTGGTGGAAAGCGTTCTCGAGGATATCGCGAACGAACATGACAGCGCTGGGCTTATCGTGGCGGAGCGTAAGGTGTCGCAAGTTGAGCAGTGTGTTGGCATCGCCATCCTCGGGCACCCGGTTGGTGAAGGACTCGTCGCCGCCGGGGGCCTTGGCAATGACCTTGAAGTAATCGGCGTGTAGTTCTCGGTTGAGAGGGGCGCGCAGACCAGCCGGGACCTCCCAAAACTCACCAACAATCTCCATCGAGGTTTCTCGCGCAAGAGTCAAAGCGTCATAGGTCTTCGACAGCTGGCCAGACAAAAGACATTGCATGTAGTTGAGTCCTCGGCGCAACGTCACAAAGACGAGACCGCCCTGCTTGGCCACACGCTGGACACGTCCCTGGACTCGTACGCGCACGACACCCTCGGCGGGCTCGTCCTTGTTCTTTCGGAGCTGTCCAATGACCTTGGGATCGACTTCGTCAATCTTGATCAGCACTGCTTGAGGCAGCTCGGGGTCCTCCGTGATCTTGATGTTCTTGGCTTGCTCGAGGATGGCCTCTCGCGCAGCGTCCTCTTGGGCTTCCTTGTCGGCTCGCTTGGCGGCAGCTTCCCGCTTCTTTCGCTGTTGGTCGGCATAGTTGACGGCTTTCTTTAGGGCAGCTTTCGCCGCGGGCTTGTATTCCTCCTCGCCCTTCTTCTTGACTTGGTACTCGTTATCGGCACCCTTCTCGGCGTATGCGACCAGGAGACTCTTGAAGGGAGCGGTCTCGGAGCCCTGTGTCTCGGGGGCGTCAACGCCCTTTTCCTCGTCGATGTAGATGACGGCCATGTTGCAAGATCGCCCTCACTCTCAATTCCAGCCAAGAGTTCTTTTCGGAGCGTCTGCACGCGTGTTGAGTTGTTGGTGAGCTGTGAGTAATGAGGGGGAGGGGTCGATTTCGTCCGCTAAATTTTTGGAGGGGCATCCATTTAATGCCACCCTTATCTCTGCCCAAGCTGATCACGTGAGGCCGATTGACTCACACCTTCGTTCCAGATGTTGCAGATGAAACAACATTGTCCGTGAACATGCGCTCCTCCTGGCAAATATGAGACCAAAGGGAATCACAGTTCGCGGCGATACGATGAGTGGCACTGCATTGATACCACATAACCACAACTCCTGTCGCCACGAATGTTTCCAGGAGATCGCCGGCCTCGTGGCTTGTCAGTGTCTCCCTCAACTTCCTCACCTTGCCCATAACTCTCGACACACTCGACGTTCAACTCCAAGTGCCATGCGTACTCATCCTCGGTGGTAGCGCACCCGCATCGTGAAGAACGGAACTGATTGATGTGGAAGCTGATGTTCTTATCGAGCTGCCTGCCCTGGTCCAAGCTCGTTCTGGATCTCTCCAGACCCTGGATGGAGCGAGTTTCAAGTCGTGTAGTCAGGGCCCCCTGCCGCCGACGGTTCGTCCAAACCATTGCCCTTCATCCAAGCTCGTAACCATGTTTCGTAAAGGACACCTCTACCAGAACCTGGTCAAGATATCGCTCGTTGGGGAGTCGACAGATATGCTTTCTTATGGACAGAGAGTATGTTGGGAATTTCTTGACCTGAAGGTTGCCACAAAAGATGTGCTTCTTGCAGCTTCCGATGATAAACTGTAGTGAGTTCTCGGCTTGGGGCTTTTCATTGGCTATCCGGTGTACCTGAATCAGAATCAACGCCATTTCGACATACTCGCTGGCGTAGGTTTTAGGGAGTGATGGACTTGCTTCATCTTTGGCAAAAGGATCCGCAACCAGAGTCCTTGCGACAGACGCTAGTTGCAGTGGTCTATTGCGATCTCGAACGGCGCAACATGGCACTATCCCGGCACAAAAAGATTGTATCAGCTTCGATGGGATACGTGTGGTGACAACGGAATCTTCTCATGAAGAGACGTGTGATTGATCCGCGCCTTGACCAGAGAGTCAACAAACTAGACGCATTCATTTCAAACGGCGATAAAGCCAGCTAAGAGCTCACAGATTGGCCCGATCGAACTCTTAAACCATATCGCCCGACCTCCGAGACTTCGACAGACCGCTTGCTGACTAGGAGTCAGGACAACAAGGTCTGTATTTCTGGAGTCTTGAAATCGATCTTGAGGATCGTGTGGTCGAGTATCTCCTGGACTGTCTCTGATGCCTGGCATATAATGTCGGGCGTGCGAGCCGAACGCTCCGAATCAAGAAGGCGTAATGCCAACTTGACCTCCAGAAGGGAGACTCGCTGCCTTTCGGTTACATGCCTTGATCGATTACGTCGAAACTGTACCGAGAGGGTGACAGGGCCATTGATGCTGTTGTTGCTTCCTGAAGGAATAGAGGAGCAATTGTACGAATACGCCCCCGCGAGAGAGCATAGACCTGTACGCCCGAGATGATGCTGGCAGGATCTGGCTCGGCTAAAGGAAATTGGCGAATGCTGCTGTACTTGAATGTCAACTCTTGTAACTTGATGATGAGAATATCGTGTACGGACGCAAAGTTGCCATTGTTGCCCGACATGCCGTCCACAACAATGGCACCGTTTCTACCGGTTTTGGACCATTGATCTGGTAAAATCTCTTACAAGAGATTCTCGGTGCAAGCCTCGGCCATATCCTCACTGCCCTTCACGTCATGATCAACAGCATTGAGGAAGCTGGCGTTACCAACGGACAGGTCTTAAAACTGGTGGAGTAGAGTCTTGATGAAACTTGTAGTTCTGTACAGTGTTCTATATAATGACCTATCGAAAGGTTAGCACAAGGCTCTGACTCAAGGTTAGAGATGCTCACCAAGAGAGGCACGTAGCAACTTAGCATCTACGGGAAAAGCCGGCGGTAATCGCTCACAAGTTGGAGATCATTCTCTGCTCTCCGTATTCAGTCTCGCCAGTGATGAGCAGGAGATGGCCTGGAAAGCACATAGTTACGATTGCCATGGTGATGATGATCGCCCAACAGGGCAAGGATGGGTCTATGGCGTGACTCCAAGGACGAGTCTGAGTCGCTTCTGGAGGAGATGAGCCACAGCCACTGGTAAGAATGTCGGGGTGCCAGTTTTGGCGAGTTCATGTTGACCATCGGTCGCGTTTGGTCCTGGGGTGTTCAGATTAGGACTTGAGGCGTCCCAACTAGACGCCTTCTCTGTCTTTGAGATTCGACAGCTGAGAATGTGACGGTCTAGCATTGGCATGATCTCGGCTTTGAGTTGTGTTGTGATTCTGTTTGGTTTTCTCAGATGTCCCTTATGGTTAGAGGCCAGCAATAGGGTTCATGACTAAGACCAGTTGACCGCCACCTCCCGTCGTCATCCTGAGCTCCTGCTGCCGAATTTGTAGATGCAGTATGATTTCTGCCATAAAAAATCCAGCAAGAACAATAAAGGTACCTCATCGAGCGGCTTACCTACTGCAACGATCAGGTAAGGGCTCAAACTTGACCAAAGTTGCCTATTAGCATCTGCAGTTTTTTGTCAAGATTTGTGATCGCTTTCTGAGCTTAATTTTAAAGTGAAAAAGGTTCAAAGCCCTCATGAAGCAAATGTTCCTGAGCGATGATGGTGTCAAAGACCCCCTGTCGTGCATAGAAGGCCTTGTCGACAAGGAGCGTGGACGCCGCCGTCTACTCCAAAGATGGTCTTCTTAGGACCACTCAAGCGAGACAAGGAGCTGTAGAAGTAGAAGGTCTCCATGGTGGATGCTTTGGAGTGTGATCAATCTGTCCTGGATGCCGATGATTCCGAGCCTTGGGAGGAAGCATGGAAATGACACATTCGGAATTCTCAAGAGAACTGGTGAATGGCTGGTACAGCACCCGCTATTCAAATCCTGGGTGTCTGGAACTGATCGAGCTGGCCCTATTCTTGGGTTGGAGGGCGGTGATGACTCTGAAAAAGCACTCCTCACATCTAATGCTATTTTCACCTACGCAAGATGGAAACCATCGGCCCTCCTGGATCAAAAGTCGTTGCTGCTCACAACTTTGGAGTGGAACTCCAAGACCTCATCTGTCTCTAACGATCTAAACGCTGTGTCTTGTGGTTGATGCGCCAATTGGTCCTTGGCGACGAGTCGTTCATAAATGCGTCGCTGGCATCTGAGAGGTCGAAGTACTTCAAGAATCCTTTGGATATATGGGAGTAGTTGCCCCTTGAGAATGAGAACCTTGCCGTCATCAATGTCACCTTCATCATCCTTGATGGATCCAGTGAGGATATCGGAAAGTTCACCCAGCTTCTTCACCAGCTATCGCATGGCCAGCTCGAGTAGCGAATCCGTATTCTTCTCACTGGTCAACAGCAAATGTTTGACGCTCTGCATGCGACAGTTGGAGTAACAGTGGACAAGATCAGGTTTGGAGAGTTAAACAAGAAGGACATTGAGCTTTATATCACAGACCGGATGAACCGTATGAAATACTCAGAGACCGAAAGGTCTAGCGCAGAGGATATGAGAGCAAAGATCTTGAAAGAGCCGCAAGCGTCAACCGGCGGTGACTATTAAGAGATCGGCCGAGTTTTTGACAATATTTCCAAGACGGACGAGGTCGAAGAGATCGAGGAGCACCTCCGAACTGTCAGAATTGCGCGACCTCATCGATTAAAACCGACATTAGGAAGCTCAACCAGATGCGCACCCCGAAAGAGATCTTCGAGAGCAATGAAATGATCCTCTGTGTCATCGCTGGTTGCTATTGGCCCAAGGAAATGGAGGCTGTACTAGCCTTGAAAGCGAGTGCGGATCAACGGACATCGCTCATGTCTATTGAACCGAAGATGAATAGTAAGCACATGATCTTTTCGCTTGATACGGAGACCTTGACAATGCCCACATCACAGCAGCCTTGTGATGCACAGCTTGTCTGATTGAGCAGCGCACGTAGAAGACCATGCCCCTCATCCGCTACGCAACGAAGCATGTCTGTCGCCGTCTCGACGACACTGATTTATTCCTCGCAGACCGAGAGTCGAAAGCCGAGGCTGGCGTCCTGTTGGTGCGGCTGTCACTGAGCCGTACGCCACTGATTCTTTGCTGGGGCTCCATGGTTGAACTCTTGAGGGGGACCAAGACCCCATGCAATTGAACGCGGATGACGTCCCTTGGAGCTGGGACCTGTGAGCTTTCTTTACGAAGGAGTAGATGTGGTGAGTAGATGGTTCAAGGGTTCGACCGTTATCGAAAAGGCTAAGGACGCACCGTTGGTGACTGCTCTGGGTGCCCTGTACCGAAGTTCGCCGAGGTTCCTCTTTGGGTTTGCCTGTAAAAGGATTTGAAGGGGATTTTTGATGAAGAACTATACAAGCTCGATACCTTGGAAGACTTTGCTGTGCTCCTTTCGCTACTCAGAGCGGTACGTTGCACTGTTTACCCTCGCGTATTTCCAAGAACTAATCTCCTTTGATCCGTAGGATGAAGAGGCCACCAAGAGGAGATCTTCAAATCCTCACTAGAGACGGCTCAATTTAATCGAAGACTGGTCCCGGACGACGTCGGAAGTCACCGAGAAGGGCGCAGTCTGGGAATCGCAAGCAACTGCTCTCCTCACATACTTCGTAGGAGACAAGACCACTAGGTCCGAGGGAAGCACGCGGGAAGAAAGTGCTGAAATCGAACTCAAACAGATGCACTGCCTCGAATGCGGTTTCGCAGACCATCGAGGCTCGAAAGGGGGCCATTTCAGTTCTCAAAGATGCTATCCAACGCGTCCTGGGCGACAAGACCTTGGTAAGAAGGTAAGCAGCGCGAGGTTTCACTCGTGAAAATGCTTCTGAGTCTGGGCGACAGGTACTGGGAAGTAAAGGCACACAAGATAAAGCGATTGAGACGTGTTTCAAGATCTTTGACCACTCGAGATCGTATGCCTTCTCCACGGACTTTCTTCCCGTCGTCGTCAACTCGGCAAAGCCTAGAGGGGGAAACGCCGCTTCGTTCTTCGAAAAGTTTGCCGGCGAAACTGAAGCAGGGCTGAATGATGCTGCAACATCCCTCTAGCGATGTTGGAAGGAGGCGGTGATATTCCACGTGATCTTGTGCGCCGTGGCCGAAATCACCGGCCACCTCGATTCCCTGAACAAGCTCTTCGACAGGGCCATCATCATCGATGCCGAACCGTACAGGATGTACGTGATTAGGTTGCTTTACGGCGCTGCCCTGCTTGAGTCTGAAGACCACGAAGATGAAGGAATTGCTATATGGGGAGGAGGCCTGGCGGTGCTTCCAGACGGGCGCTTGAAGAGCTGGTACCGCGACTTATCTTGACGTGCATGAAACAAGCGGCTGTAAAGGTAAATGACGCTCGAAGCTGAGGTTTACTGCAACAGATCGAACAGTATTACTGAGTTTGAAAGCCGTCAGATGAAAGACGCAGATGCCCGCTTCGCCTTCGCCTACTGCTTCCGCTTCCGCGGCGACCTGCCTCGAGCAAGAGAAGTCCTCAAAGCGTGGGTAGCATCATGCCTCGAAATGCTCTCTGACGACATCGAAAACGACTTTACGTCGTACTAGGATCTTAACCGAATCACTGCAATGCTTCGCGGCGTCCTGGACAACTTTGCCACCCGGGAGATGGCAGCCCAGTCGCTGAAAGCTGAGCACACCGTTTGCGAACGAAACAAGGAGGAGAAAGCAAGGGGAAAAGAGGATGAAAAGGACGAAGGGGATGAAGATGTTGAGAACTTAATAGAGCCTGACGAACTGTCTACGTGGGTCGCGGTCTGCGACGCTCTGTGTAACAGCTGTCATGAGAAACTGACGGCGGCAACCTTGGAGACAAAGGCGCGCAACAAGAACCACGAACCCGTCTCCATTGAGAAGAGAGATGACCAGAAGCACAATGCTGAGCCCAAGGGCTCGGTGCTGGTCGGAGACAGAGTGTTGACCTTGGGATGCATGGAAGGAGATTAGGCAACGTATCTCGACTTTGCGACGGCTGAGGAGGCAGATATCCCGGGAGTCCCTGGGATTAAGGCGGGATGGATATCAGAGAAACGCCACTCATCAACCACCAAGGCTCGCCTTGATCAAACGTTCGTTGTCCATAATGCGGCTGACTCCACGATCACGCCCTGACGTTCACCCATCTGACGACCCTAGGAGGTAGTTCGATACAGGTCGGAGTCGCAAGATCTAGTATTGCTCTTCAGCACCGGTTCGAACACGACGTACGACGACATTGCTGCTGTATATCTCGACCAAGTCATCGACAATGGGAATATGTCCAGCTCAGTGGGGAATACTGTAGACCCCTGATATCCTTGCTCCGCCAAAATCTAAAGCCCACACTTTAATTCGCCAGCGCCATCTGCAGGCCTCGGGTATAGATCAACCGAGGTCAACTCTCAGGCTGAAATAATTTCACCAAGTCATCGAAAGACGCCAGAATCTCACAATGAGCTCAATTGACTACCCAAACTCTGCCGTCGAATCATGCTATGTAGCACCCAACCCTGCGCACCATGATTTGCAACCTGTTCAGAAGAATGAGCCTCCCACGCGGGAAATAAAAGATAAAAAACTCCCATGTTTCGTACAAAGCAAAAACACTCCACACATTGCGCGCGAGTAGTATCCTTATATATGCATTCAAGACTGCGGTCGCAAAAAGTTCATGTTACACGTACAATCTCCATCTCCGCGTCTTCCCCGGAGTGTCTCCTCCTCTCCCACTTGACGCCTATCTGCCAGAGCCCCTTTGTCTTCCCGTCGCCTAGTCTAATGTCGATTTGGGAGGTTTGTGGTGTCTCGCGACGCGCAACGAGGATTATGCGTAGTTGTAGGGTTATGTCGGGTTGCGAATTTAAACAGTCTCGAGCTTATCGAGGATTGCTCGGGTGAACTCGTGGGTGGTGGATTGGCCGCCCATATCGGGGGTTCGGACCTTGCTGTGATGGGTATTAGCACCTAAATAATGAAAACGAGGAACGCAAGAAAACTCACCCTTCAGCGATGACGGCATAGGTAGCCTTGGAAATGCGGTTAGCATGCTCATCAAGACCGAGATGTCGGAGGAGCATGCTGCCGGATAGAAGCATGGCAGTGGGGTTGGCCTGATCCTTGCCCTTGATGTCAAGACCGACGTGACGGCAACCGGGCTCGAAGACGGCGACCTCGCGGCCCATGTTGCAGCCGGGGACGATACCAGGACCGCCAACAAGAGCAGCGCCAATGTTGGACAGGATGCCACCGTAGAGGTTGGGCATGACCATGACGTCGAACTGCTGAGGTCGGGAAACAGCCTGCATGGAGGCGTTGTCGACGATCATGTCGTTGACCTCGAGGGCAGGGTAGTCCTTGGCGACGTTGTGGAAGGTGTTGCGGAAGAGACCATCGGCGAGCTTCATGATGTTGGCCTTGTGGATGCAAGTGACCTTCTTGCGGCCGTTGGCCAGGGCGAAGCTGAAGGCAAACTTGGCAATGCGCTCAGACTTGGCGCGGGTGATGATCTTGAGAGACTCGACGACGCCGGGGACGGACTGGTGCTCGAGGCCAGAGTACTCACCCTCGGTGTTCTCTCGGATGATGCACAGGTCGACGTTCTTGTGGCGGGTCTCGTAGCCGGGGATGTTCTTGATCAAGCTGATGCTGGCGTAGATGTCGAGCTCCTGTCGCAGAGCAACGTTGAAGCTCTGGTGTCCGGATCGGCTGATGGGAGTGTGCAGGATACCCTTGAGGCCGAGCTTGTTGCGCTTGAGCGAGGAGACGCTCTCGCGGAAAGCTTCCTCGGTGCGACCACCGCCCTCGACACCAGTCACGTCCACCTGTTCCCACTCGACGGGCACATTGTCGGCCTTGAAGACAGTCTTGACGGACTCAGCAACCTCGGTACCGATACCGTCACCGGGGATGAGGGTGACGGTGTACTTGCCGCCGAACTTGGCAGGCTTGAAGATGTCGGACTGGACGGTCGCGAAGGATCGGGCGAGCTGGGGCTGTTGCTGGGACACGCCGCGCAGCAGCTACAGATGAGACAACGGGTTAGCTAGCTTGAACAGCGATCAATTGACCCATTGGCATCCCCAATCGCCTAGTCCACTTTCTACCGTCGTCTCGCCGCCCCAAGCGCCACCAAAACAGTCACAGACAGAGACCAAGGCTGCAACATACCTGAGCCGATCGAACAGAGCCTCGCGACAACATCGTGGCGAAGGGGACGTAGACAAGGATGTGGGGGATCGAGAGGAGAGCACAGCTAGGCGACAAGGGATCCGGCTGAAGGGACCCTGGAGAGAATTAATAGAGTTACAAGGAGAGGAGATGTCCAAAAGGAGAAAAAGAAGAAGAAGGTTTCAGGTTTCTTCCAAAGGTGTGGTCGTAGTTTGGGAGAGAGAGAGCAAATCCCGCACGTTGCCCATGGATGGCCGTTCGCGACCAAGATTGGCCGAAGCTTCCCATTACCGAGCTTTTTTTTTTCCTTCGGCCACCGAACGGAAAAGGCACGGAAAGCGACCTCTCTTCCGAGCTGTTGACGTTTGGACGCTAATCTCAATGCAGTGGAAAACCCAAGAGTCTTTGCCTCTTTTAGTCAAGCGTTCTCATACAGCGGGGACGTATTTCCAGGCCAACGACGTCAATATCAAATATCAACATCCATCGGACCTCACTGAAACGTTTCAGCGACGGGTTATGATAGAGCTCAATAGGAGGAATGCCACAAAGTTTGTATTGGAATTAGTTGAAGCCTTAATTGCCCAACCCTCTCAAGCTTGATCGTGACATCGGAGCACGGATGAATCCGCCCACTGAACACCCTCGGAGAGATCCTCCGGAAGAGAGGCGGTGGCCTTTTGGCTGTGATTCATGTCATCCGTTCATGCCCTCTATCTTGCTGTATTCCTTAACCACATTCCTCGTGTACCAGCTAATGTATATCATAGCAATGTGCATCATAGCAACGTGCATCGTAGCAAAATCCCCTAGAATCCCCTAGAAATGCATAATCCTCCTTACTCCAATGGCCGCCCAAGGTCATATCTCTTCATTAGAGGCACGTCTCTTCATCAGAGAGGCACGAGATGCCGTCTCAGCCCTCCTGGTCCTCATCCAATGGCTCTATCCGCACCAAAATCTCCTCTAGCAAGCCCTCTAGAAACCTTCCTGCATCACTGCTTGTCCCTACGGGCTCGAGCTTATCGTAATGATCGATTTCTTTACAGACATGCGCCAATTGGTAGACTAGCTTCCTGAGTTTTTCGTGGGCGGCTTCTGCTCGCCTTTGCCTCGGCGATATCTGTTTTGATGTTATTTGCGCAGGGTCCTGTCCCGGATACATCTGCTGGAGGTGAATCTGTCGTCGTTTGAGGGCTTCTTCCAAAGCAGGGAAAATGACGTCGTTAAGGGCATCCAAATCTCCATTCGAGTTTGCTGGTGGGTGTGAGGGAAACGTTGACGAAGAGGCAGCAAATTCCGAAGGAAGTGGTGGTGAAGGCGAAGGACTATCCGACGGCAACTGTCTGAGCACTGGAGCGGGTGGGAGCGTCCGCTGAGGCATGTTTTGCTGACCCGATGTTACTCGTTGCTGAGGCGGATGCTGAGGCGGATGCTGAGACGGATGCTGACTACCCCTGTAGGGAGGGATTTCAGGTAAGACTATCTTCGTTCTCGAGCTCGTCGACGAAGGCTGGCTTTCGTGAGCTGGTGGTGGCGGAGGCAGCTGTCCCTCAAATCTATACGCCTGGGTAGGGGTAGTTTGGTTTCCCGGTGAAAGTCTCAAGTTCAACATGCCCATGTCTCGCTGCAAGTCTCGTTGTAAATCGCGATCGTAGTCTGGAGAATCACTGAAGGGGACAGAGGGCATTGGCCGAGAGAGTCTCGGCGTCTCGGGGGTTTCCTTTTGATAGTGCGCTTTCATAGGGCTTGCTGGTAACGGAACCTTGGTCGGCGGAGGAAGGTGATCGGGCACTGGCTTTCGCTGGGGACTTATTTGCCTTGCTGTCGAGTTGCCTGCTTTGAGGGTGTCGCTAGGTTGTGACGCGAAATCTCGTGCCTGTACGTAATTACTGTCGCGCGCTGCGTCTGGGTAATCGAAACTATCCGTTGGCTGCGTAGCATGGGCGCCGGTAGCCCTTTCCTCCATCGGATTGAGAGCTGGGCGATTGACGATACCTCCTCTATCGCCAACAAGTCGAACGGTGCCAAAGTCCCACATATCCTCGTCTAGTGCCTCGCGCGCTACGGGTGCAGCTCCGTTGTATGAATCACTGCATTCCTCATCCTCGGTTTTATGGGTTGCGGCCCAGAGTCGGTGTCGCTCGATAAGCTCTGTAAGATAGGTCGTCTTCTTACCCCGCCTGATGAACGGGTGCTTCAACAAGTCCCTCGCCGTGGGACGTTCTTTGGGATCTCGCTGTAGACAAATTTCAACGAAGTCTTTGAAAGCCTTGGTGAAGTTGCCTTCGAGGCGAGGCGGCGGGTTCTTCGGGATTAAAAACAAAACCTTCATAGGGTGGATATCGGCATAGGGTGGTTCGCCGTTTGCTAATTCAAGGGCAGTGATGCCCAAAGACCAGATATCTGCTTTCTGGTCGTAGCCGGATTGTTTAATCACCTCGGGTGCCATCCAGAAAGGAGTGCCGACAAAGGTGTTCTTTTTCGTCATGGTAGCGGAGAGTTGCCCAGAGACGCCGAAATCTGCCAATTTGACCTGGCCGTGGCTGGTGAGCAGCACGTTGGCAGCTGTTACGCGTTAGGATAAATGCATGTCATCCCTGGAATCAGTTCCTCCATACCTTTGATGTCTCGGTGCAACTTGTTATCGGAGTGGAGGTAATCGAGCCCCATGAGCAGCTCTCTCATTATGATGGCGACGTATTCTTCCTCGATGATGCTGGGCTTGAGCAGGTCGGCACAGCTTCCGCCGGAGCAGAACTCCATCACAATCCATAGCTCCGCGCCCTTGGCATACGATCCGTAGTATTTGGTGACGTGAGGCGACTTGAGCTCGGATAAGATGGCGATCTCTTGAATAATGTCCTCGACTTCGTCCTCAGCGCTCTCGATGTCGATTATTTTTATTGCGACGGCTCCGCCCGTCCGTTTCTCGACACTAATGGGATCTGAATCAGCAAGACGCAGTCGCGTAGGGCTCGAGGAACAGAATAGAGAGCTTACCCCTTGAAAACCTTGCCGAAACTACCTCCTCCTGCAAGCATACGGTTAGTTCATCGCGTCCCGATATCGAACAGCGCTTAAATCAGCAAACGGACCAATGCAGTACTCTCTCGAGTACAACTGCTCCGGATCCAACGATACTTCGTTGCCCTCTTCAGTGTCATGCTCTTGCTCTGGATGCGCCATGTTGTGAGGTGGTGAAGGGGGGAAAGCGTGGTACGTCTGAAAACGCAGATGTGTAGTAGGCAGCTGCGTGAGCTTTGGTTCACCGTGGGGTTGCTGTGACAGTGGCGTGCAGCAGTTGCATAACACAAAGGCCTATCGATAAGCACGCTGTGGCTTGAGCCATGCAGCCACAATGAAACGGAGCACAGCCACACTAGAAGTCATCGGCAAGCGTGAGGGAACGGAAAGGTGTCACGAAGAGGAAGTTCTCGCTTTGAATGGATGCCCGCGGAGTAAACAAGAATTCACCTGACTTTCGATCCCGATAACAAAACCAGCAGAAAACAACTTACACTCGTTTTTTTTTTTTGGTGGCAGTGATCCCCCACAGGACCAGCCACATCAAAAGCACGAACCACCAACTAGTCCCACCAGCCGAGAGAATTAGCC
>JAMYIC010001008.1:14980-32419 GCA_024112705.1 Microcera coccophila
CACAAGGGGGAGGAACGCTGAGAGTCCCAGCCACCGGGACAGGAACGGCTTCACCAGCATTTCCTAATGCTGGCAAAGCCAGTCCCCCGGGACAACGCCGGCGAGAAGATGCCGGCGGTCATGGCCAAAAGGCTCGAAACGAGGGCGTCGGCGAAGAAGGGCTTGTGGGCCGTAGCCCCAACAGATCTGCCCCAAGTGACAGCGGCGACGGATGCGGCCCAGATTGTCAGGGCCCGCTCACAAAGGTTGTCCTAGCTAGTATAGTAGTCAGTATAGAAGCTTACATAGTAGGATTGTAGTTAGGGTAGTAGTTAGGGTAGTAGTTAGGGTAGGATTCAAGGCATATACCTCTTTTTGAGAGCTTTGGCGGCGGCATCGGCGGTAGCAGCGGCAGCGGCGGAGCCAGGTGAGGGGGTAGGCTGGCGGCGACATCGAGGGGGTGACATGATGGTGTTGATTGCTGGCACAGCCAGTTCCCGTCCCGGGGCAACGCCAACGAGAATACGGCGGCGTTCATGGCCAGCAGGCCCGAGACAACGGCGCCGGCGAAGAAGAGTTTTTGGGGCACAGCCCCGAGGGAACTGCCCCACGCGGCAGCGACGGACGTGGCGGCCCAAATCGGGAGGGCCCGGGCGCACGCGTTATCGTAGCTTGTATAGTAGTTAGTATAGAGGCTTACATAGTAGGATTGTAGTTAGGGTAGTAGTTAGGGTAGGATTCAGGGCATATACCTCTTTTGGAGAGCTTCGGCGGCAGCGGCGGCGCCGAGCGAGCGGCGACATCGGCGGGAGACATGATGGTGTTGATTGCTGGCAAAGCCAGTCCCCGTCCCGGGGCAACGCCAGCGAGAAAACGCCGGCAGTCATGGCCAAAAGGCCCGAGACCAGAGACCCGACGAAGAAGATTCTTTGGGCCGTAGCCCCGACAGAGCTGCCCCCCCCCCCCCCATGCAGCGGCGACAGCGGTGGCCGCCCAAATGGGCAGAGCCCGCGCGCATACGTTGTCGTAGCTAGTATAGTAGTTAGTATGGAAGCTTACATAGTAGGATTGTAGTCAGGGTAGTAGTTAGGGTAGGATTCAAGGCATATACCTCTTTTTGAGAGCTTCGGCGGCGGCCGGAGCCTGGGTGGCAGCGGAAGCAGAGGCGGCCATCTCTGTCGAGGCATGAAATTACCAGAACCCGTGCGCAGATGTTGTCGTAGCTGACATAACAGTTAGCGTGGAAGCCTAGGTAGTAGCTAGGAGAGTAGTCAAGATGGTGGTTAGGACAGGAAGCGTACCTCTTCTTCGACCGCCGCCCCCTTGGACTCAGACCAGCGGTTCGGGGCGGCGGTCGAGGGTAGTGGTGAAGCGGCCGGGGTCGGGACCGGACCCGAGAATGGGGACTCCCGAGTGTCGGTCCCGACCGGCGCAGGCTGTGTTGAGAGATGCGAGCAGATAAGATTCCGACGAAGAGATGATAGGAATAAAAGGTAGAGTCTCAGGGATGTGTAGAAACAATGTTGAAAAATTTTCAGGATCTTCTCAGATTCCCCATTCAGCTGGCTACAAGTGCGTTTGTAATCTTCCTGCCTCAGGAAGGTTGTCAAAAACTTCCCTGGGAAGGCGCGTTCTTCCCAATGATTGTGTCAATGAAAACGAGAAGTTGCTCTCTGCAGCTTAATATCAGAAGACAGGTTCACTCGGCGTCAATCCCAACTGACACGAGAAACTGCCTGTCCTGAATATGAGTACAGGATTGGCTCCGTCTCAAAAGATTGACTACACAGGTACGACGAGTATCACTTTCAGAGGATATCCCTAGCTAATCATACAAGGAGACAAAGTATTCTACATTTAATTTACAATTGAGTATCAGTCGCCACCACCTCCTCCATCACCTCCTCCATCACATCCACCACCAGCACATCCACCACCAGCACATCCAGAGCTGTATGCTGCAGTCGCGTCACAGCTAAAACCCGTCGATCCATGGCCTCCGATCTTTGCACGAGGATGCGCTGGAGGGGCGGGCTCCAACCGTGAGAGTATTCCTCGTGCGCTAGCCGTCTTCTCCTCCTCCTCCGGTTTGGCCCACCAGTCCTGGTATTTGAGACTGTAAGCAAACGCGCTCTTCTCAAAATCCTTGCGACTTTGCCCCAATTCGCAATTGGGAGGCCGCAGCCTTGAAGCATTGCCGCGGCAACCCAAATGCGACTGCCAGCGAGGATCCTCGATGCGACGGCCTGAACCCAGATCTTTCCAGGAACTGAGAACAAGAAATCGACCTCCGTTGCTTGCGGGAGTCCTGGTGATGGTGAAATCAGTGGCGCAATAGCTGCAACCGAAAGTTGTTCTGGTCAGACGCCGAATCGTATCTCCACAGGTCTGGTCGTGATGGCTTCCGGCACGCTCTTCATGGGTCCATAAGCATTCGTGTAGCAGCTTTTCCGCGGAACCCATGCTTTCGTGAGAGAAGAGATATTCGCGGGGTTTGCTCCACTTGGTGTGGGCGCAGACAGATCCGATGTTGTCGGCGTAGTCGGGATGACTCAAGATCCGAGAGATCCCGGCAACTCCATCCAACGCTTTTGCTGGGTCGTGGCTTGCAAACAAGAGTATCTCTGTCTTCAAAATCAGACGGCCGTCCACAACTCGGAATGTTATAACGCGGAAGATTTGATTTTTTCCTTTTACGTCGCGATATGAATTCTTGGACAAAAGTCTTTGATTTCCATCTCCTATCAGTTCATCGCGCATCATCCCAAAACGATTTAGTCTTACACAGCCAGCGACAAAGCTGAGGCTTATTTGGTGTGGAAGATTTGGACTTGTCGTGAGCTTCAAGACTTCCTCGCTTGCCCCGTTGCCCTTGTTCCACCTGAGTTTCCGGAACAGCCATTTGAGTTGGGTGTACGGCCAGTGCGGAATCATGACTTCGGAATGTCTCTCTCTCCAAAACCGTAGGCGGAGTTGAGATTTTCCTTTGTCGTCAAGCTTCAGACTTTGCCTCCCGATCGAGGCCAAAGCCCAGCGGCAGGTGAGTGCAAATGCGACCCGATCCACCGAGGACATGTAGCAACTTATCTTGAGTATGATGCCCACTGGAAGGCTTTCCATCCTCTCATTGCCGGGTGTTAATGGGCGTTGAGAATTTCGTTGACGCAGACGTTGCGACCACTTGAGGCCTCGCTTGTAAATGTTTTCTTCAGGCATCTTGGGTGACGGCGTGGATGCCACCATTTCGATTTTGAAAATGAATGAAGTTTGGTTGGCAGGTAAAAGGACAGGCCGGGGGAGCCTTCATTTTATATATGCCGTGGTGCGATGATAAAGTTTACCAGAACAAATTCTCCTTTCTGCATGACCTTGAAGTTTACGCAGGAGCCTTCTCGCAAGCTTTACATCAATCTAGCCCACGTGATGCGAATGAATCAACGCATTCAAGGCACGTGTGAAGTCAAAGAACTCGAATACAGCCGCAAACCAAACTTCTCCTGCACAGCGCCGGAGAGAAGTAACTTTTATGCCATGTACGATTTTACAGCCGAGCAACCACAGCATTAAGAATCACGTTTGTGAGAGAGAGGACGACGGAGAAAGGTCAAGTGGTGAAAGTCAAGAACTGGTTGGCTGGCACCTTTTGAATGCCCACCTTGTCATTCGCCGTGCCTTGACTGGCGATCCAGCCAAGTCGACATTCTAAAGGCAAAGCCTTGTCCGTGTTGCCCTCCCCATCGTCAAAATACAATTCCCAAAAGATATCCAATTTGAGTTCCCAAGCCGACGTTTTCCTCCAAGGCGCAAACGAGCATATCCAATCACCCTTCCGCCCAATTCCTGCAAATCGCAAAGTCCGCAATGCAATCCCAACAGCCCAGGCAGTACCAGCGTGCTACGACACGACGCGAAACAAGGCCAAGGATCGACCGTCCCTCTCAAGCCGCTGGACCAACTCAAACCGTTCCCCTTTGTCGACGTCGAAACTATGTCCCAGCGCAGCGCGCACCGACCTGCAGGTAAGGCCGAGGGCACCTCGATCCCCGGGAGAGACGTGGCAGGATATTTGGCGCACAACTTCGACCGGAACCCTTTCCCACACTTCGTTGCCATCGATGACCGAAAGTAGGGGGCTGGTTCGTGGACTTTGACGTTTCAGCCACGTCGGCCGGCGCCCGTAGGGAGATGGGTCTGCCATGTTGCTGGATGGTGATGACGAATGAAACGAATGATAGAACACTCGTGTTCAAGTTCGTGGGGGGATGAAGGTTGAGTGGAGGAGTAAGAGGCCAGAAGGGCGTATGCTTCTTTTATATGTCATCCCACGAGTTAGAGTTTACCATAGTAAAGTGATTCTGCGCGTGGTCTTACCCAGTTCTCATGACAAACTCTCGTGAAAGCTTGCTCCGTCCATGGATGAGGGCCCTGCCCTTTTCAACACGTCGTCAGATCTGCCTCAACTACCGGGTTGGTTCATCGGGGTTAGATGGGGGGTCTCAAACCCGCATTTTGATCGGTTCCTAAAATTTCAGTGAGGCTCTGCCATCTCTTCCTCAAGCATTACACAAGGACGGCAAAACTTTCTTGAGAAACGTTGCACACATTCGTCAAGACTGACAAACATACCGGGGGCTCACCTCCACTGAAATGTATCGCACCTCGGCAAAGATTTATCAAAGCAAGTAATGTCAAGAGCAATTGCCCAGAGCCTCAAGAAGACGCCTGTGATTTGAAGCAACCCGGAATTCAGAAAGATGCTACGTGACCCTTAGGTACTCCTCTATCTGCGAGTCTTAGCCATGCGTTCTCAGACCAAATCATTGCCCTCGTCCCAACCTTTGAAGCATCAAGCAAAGTCGCTCCTAATCCTCGATGAACTCAACCATTACCGTCCCTTGCTTCAGCCCAGCCTCCTCAATGCTCTTACCGAGGCTCTCGATCAGATCTTGGCCTTGAGGCATTTTCTTCAACTCAAACTCGACGCCTTCCTTACCCTCCAAAGGCTCTGCCTTGAGCCACTCGTAAACCCTGCGCACCGGGTCTTGAATGCTAAATCGACGAATGATCCGACCGTTTGGATGGCGGAACTGAATGCGTGTCGTTGTGGCGGGGTTGTTCTCCGGCTCTGTGTGCGGATACATGCTGGAGATTTTGGTGAATGGGCTTGCATGAGCAGAGTTCTCGGGTTCTTTGCCTTTGCCTTCGTCACCAGCCCGAGGGTCAGGAGACTTTGTGAGGGCATCGGGATCGTGGACATTCGGTGTCGGCGTTGATGAGCTGCTTCCGGCGCTCGCCAAGCTGTTCTTCAAAGCCATCTCCAGCATCTCTTCCTCAGTCATTCGATCGACGTCGATAGCCTGTGGCTTTCGTGCAGTCGACTTCGCCACCGGGTTTTTGCTGTTGGCGGCCAGACTGTATCGGTCCAAGAACTCCGCCAGAGCAGAATGGAATTCCTCGGGAGGTGGAAACGGCCTGCCGCTCCAGACCTTGACCTGTTCTCCTGTCCGGGGATCGATGATCGAAACGTGGGGGTAGTTGTCGGGGTTCTCGTGGCTTTGGTTGGGGAAATAGAAGGTAAGATACTCTTCGGCATCGGGAAAGTCCTTGTCGTACTGGAGGAAGATGAAGTTTTCCGAGACCAAGTCCTTGACAGCTTGATTCTTCCAGATATCCCGGTTCAGCGCCTGGCAGTTGAAGTCGCTCATGTCTTGCAGGTTCACCATTATCCACTTTTTATCCTCCTTCCCCAAAGTCCGAGCCTCGTCCCAAGACATTCGGGCCATGATCTCATAAGGGGGTCGGAATAGATCTGCTAGGCGCTGGGCATGAGCTCCGTTCTCAGACGGCCCAGCGCCGGCGGGATGTCGGTTGGGATCTCCCCATATTCGTTGCGCAAAGGGGCCCGCAGATCCACCTGAAAATACAAAGATTAGTAAACGCTCACGTTGCATAGTTCGTCTCGGCTTACGTGGAGGATTTTGCTGTCGTCTCCGCCTCAGTTGCTCCAAGATTGACGACTCCGCATCATCACCTCCGCCCCAGGCCATGCCAGGAGCGACAAGGGTTTCTGTGGTACGCGCAATAGGTGCTCTCACACCATCGTCGCCGGCTCCGGGCCCCGATGAACTGCCCTGGTACAATTCTTGTTGGAGCCGCTTGGCCATGGCCATATCCTCTTCCTCTTGCGCTAGAGCGGCGGCTTGGAGAGCTGCGGCTCTTTCGTTCTCGGTCTCTTGGTTGTTGTTGTTGTCATCATCCAGCTGCATGTCATCGTCATCGTCGCTATCAATGTGGATGACCCCTTCGGTATCTTGTCGTCCGAGGTTGGACCTCGAAGCCGTTTCAGGGTGGCTGGTTGCGGCAGCCGATGACAAGCCCGCCCCGACTCCAGAGGCAAGTTCTGGGCTCTCGTAGAAGAGCTCGATGGCGCGTTCGACGTTCTCGTTGGTCATTTCCAAGAAAGTCCGGGCGACATCGGGGCATGCGCCCGTGATAGCAGTGAAGGTGGGGATGTGGTCCTCCATGGTTATCGTCCCTTGCCCGCTGGCACCTCCTTCCACCAAATATGACGTTTCGCGTGCTGCCTTGAGCTATGAGTGTAGAAAAAGGTCTATCAGAGCTGGGCTCTAGGCGGAGCGAGTCTGGGATGTCGCGAAATCGTCCGATGCGGTCTGGCAATGCAAAGCGAAGCCCTGGAGATGGCCCCGCTATGTCGATAGTGGGGGGGACGCCGTAAGAGATATCGATGATGGGGCAACAAAGATAGGGGAAAATATTCTCAGTATGGGGTCGTGCAGGGCGTAAAATACAGCTTGTTCACACCTTCAAGAGAACAATGGCCCAGGCAGCTAGTTGTAGGGGGGAAGGCTCTCGCCATTGCAGAAGTTAGATATGAAGCACGGACACAGGCACCCAAACACAGTGACGCAACAAACAGCGGAATGACGGCCAAGAGGTACCGACTTCGGTGACGGATGATCTATGATGCGGACAACAACACAGAGATGCTTGTCTACCTTACCCTACACCCTAGATTTGTGATGGAGAAACAGATGGAGTTTATACGGCCTGCCCTAAAGTGAATGTCTTGATACTATTGGGACTTTAATTAGGGTCTTTGTGTCTCTTCGTTTTCCCTGCCCTTTAGTTGCTCTCTATTTCACCGAGAGGGTTGGTGTAAAACATCATGGCCTACAGCTCCCCTTCACATCGTCATCCGGTTCTCACGATCGTAGACGCTCTCAATTCGATGATCACGTTTCGTCCATCTACACTACATGCCTCCTGTATCTACCGTGTATCATTCCAAACCCTCTAAAATCCCCTTCAATACTTTCTGAACTTCCAAAGACCTTTCCATCTCGAGCGCATTGTTCACCATCGTCTTAAACTGCGCAGTATCCGGTCCGCTCTGCCCAAAAATCCCCCTGGCCTTCGCCTTGAGAGTGGCTGCAATAGCCTTGGCTCTCATCACCCTTTGAGCTTCTGTGCCAGTTTCCACCATATCCATATCCAGACTGAGCAGGTACGCGGTGGCGATGGCTTTCTCGTCGTTGGCAGCGGGCGACGGTGACTTTGCGTCTTCCATCAAGTCGCGGACGCATTCGTACCAGACTTGCCGCTTGAGAGGCGCGAACTTCGGACTGGATAAGAAAGGCTTGAGAATGTCTAGGACTTGAGTTAGGACGCTCAAGGAATCTTGCTGCATCTTCGAGCGACTGTATCCGCGGCCGATCGCCTCGATTCCGTTCTTCGCTGTGTCTTCTACCAGGTTCTCCTTGGAATCTACTTCCATTTTGTCTTCATCCTTCATCTCCTCTAGGTGAGGCGTGACAATGGCCGCGATATCATCCAATAGATCTAGGTCGTCTCGAGCTTTGGCAAATTTCCAGAGCGATTGGAAAGCATGAACACGGTATTCATCGTTGTTTCGTTTGGCCTCGCGAAGGGCGATCTTCTTCATTTGAGCGGAAATCTGGGAGTCAGCCGTCCAAAGTGCTCGCCCTTTCTCCACAAATTTGGGATATGCCTCGAGCAACTTTTCCTTGCCTGAGAAAGTCTTCAGAGCGAGCACTTTTTCGAAAACTGGCCAGATGGTTTTCAGGTTGGTGTCGCTGATCTGGCCACTTGCATCGCTGGCGCTGGCAACATCTGACACCATGGCTGCCATTGTGAAAGCTCCGCCGTGCCTCAAAGCCCACTGCGAGGTATCCAGACATCGGGTTGCAAGAGAAGTGATCTCAGTAACATAGCGAACAACCGTGCGGCTGCTACCCGCATGCTGATCCCACACCTCCTGGAATGCTTTGGCTGCGGATTCATCTGTATCATGAGATCCCAGATATGCAAAGGGCAAAAGCTCCGTCTCCAAAGCTGTGAAATGATCGGAAGAGATCTTGGCCAGAGCCACAATAACCATTGCAACCTTTTGACGACGTGATTCTTCTTCAGCCTGGAAGTACATATTGATGAACTTCTCACAAAATCGCTGCTTCGCTGCATCCGAAACTACTCGGACCATGTACGCAGTGGCGCGAGCATAAGACTGGCTGACCTCGTCATTCTTGTCCATGGTTTGCTTCTCCATCATTTGGAGGAACTTGGCCGACACGGGTTTGGCCTCGTTGATGTGGCGTGTAAATAACGTTGTTAGGACTCGGCTGCACCCAACTTTGGTAGGCATGCCAATCGCACTTTTGATCGTCGCTTCGAGTCGAGGAGCCAACTCAGCCATCACATCCGCATCAACAAAACGAAGACAGTTGTCGATGGCTTCCGAGAGGGGCGATCTCTGCACGAGTTGAGACCTCATCTTATCAATCTCATCTCGGCTGTCCTCCCCGACTTTCTGATAGTAATAGTTGATCTCTTCGGGTTCGATGGAGCTCAGCAGACCTAAGATCTGAGTAACCATATCCGCGATAAACGGCTTGAGAGATTTGCCTCCCTGTTTTGCAATCTTCACCACGGTCCCAGTAGCGAAATACCGCACTTCCTTTACCGAGCTGTCGATGCCCTTGTCGGAGAGTAGGAATGGGAGCGCTTCCTGAATCATGGCCTTGGCAGCCTTGCTGTTGCCGCCATCTTCAAGTTGCCGGACAAGGTTATTAGAAAGCGCCATGCAAAGCTGCAGTGCGGCTTTTCTAACCGTGCCTTTGACATCGTCAAGAACCTTGAGTGCTGCGTGCCAAATGTCTTGATAATACTTCTCGTACTGAGGGAACGGTCGCCCATGAATCAAGTCAGAGATGGCGCCACAACTCGCTTCACGGATCCGCCACTCTCTGCCTAGGATGCTTTTTAGAAGGTCGGCCATGATGGCGTCAAAGTGCTTGTCCAAAGTAGCGTTCGGATCCTTGACAACCGCGTTCCAGATATCTTCCATGGTTCGCTGAACATTCGAGTTCGGATCAAACCGGTATCGGTAAAGTTTGGAGCAGAGATTTGCGTCGACTTCAGATTCTGAGATGATGTTGCTGAGGCCGAAGCGTCCGAACGCAGATCGCGTAGACCATGTCGCAGCGTTCGCTGCCAATGACATGAACTTGTAGACGAGCCGCTGATCGCCAACTTCGTTTGCGAGGTTTACGATATCTTTATACGATGTGACAGACTTGCCCTCGCCGGTAGGTAAAGCACCCGGCTCAAAGAGTTCGGTCTCCTCATCCACCTTGAGCTGGGTGGTCGAACCAGTGAACGCGCCTACAAGGTCCTTTACCAACGCACTCTTCAAATCAGCATCACCACGTTCGTAGACCAAAGACAGTCCACGTGAGGCAGTCTCCTGAACGAGCTCGTCTCGAGCACTGAGAAGACGCATAAATGCAGCCTGAGCCTCGCGCAAACGGGACTGCACCACTTCCAAGTGCGAGCAGTACTGAACGATGCAAAACAGCCATATGCCAGACGCTTTGAGAAGGGACGGCTTTGTGGCCTTGCAATCGGCGAAGAGCTTGTTCAAAACAGGAACGATTCTCGACTTCCGTAACCCACCGCGCTTTTGGCAGGCACGCGGTTCCACGTCTAAGCTCAGTTTTACATAGTCCGAGTCCCATCGAGCAAGTGCTGCGGTGATTGCGTTGCCGACTGAGAAATGGATCTCGGCTTGTTTGATCTCGTGGAGTGCGAACAGCTCTTTGAGGATGGAACCTAGTGTTCCGTGGGACCAACCGTCTCCTTCGTCGGTAGTCTCGGCATCAGCATCTTCCAACCCAACGGCTAATCTTCCCAGGGCGAGGATTGCCCTCTCATTGCCCTTTTTCGCCAGTGTCGTCAATTTGTTGATGATAGCAGAGAAAGAATGATCGCCGTCGGGAGGCGGGATGACCAATCCGGCTGTCCATAGTTCGGCGAAGGATCTGAGGACTGTGTCATGAAGCGAGGGGTTGAGATTTTCGGCAGTGAGAAAATGGAGTGGTAATTGCAGGTCGCTGGGTAAGGGCTGCCCATAGTAGATACACCGAGAGAGGATGTGACTAGTGGCCAACAGGGCGCCTTCTGAAACACTCAAGTCGTGGCCAACTGCTTTCTCGGCGTTACTGATGGGTGCCTTGAGACGCTCGACTGCTTCCTCCACTGAAGTAGGCACATTTGCGAGATGTGATTCGAGAATTCCCAGAGCCTGTGCTGCAAGAGCGCGGATTTCTTTGTTGTTTGACCGTATCAAGGGGTAGAGCTTCTCACCGAAGCCAGACAGGTAGCCGACGGCACCTCCAGGACCCAAGGATGCCATATCCACAAAACATCGTATGCATTCTTCAGTGATCGACGACTCTTCCAAAGCAGCACCATCCAGACAAGCCTTCAAGTAGTATACAATGAAGCCGCTATTAACTTGGTGTAGATACTCACGTACTGTGTCTCGAGTTTTGATGTCGGTTTCGCACAAGCCTCGTAAAGCTTGCATCCAGTTTGCTTCAACCTGGAAGTCTTTGAGAGCCGTCAGGAGCATGATTTGATAGCAGTAGCGCAAAGCATTTGGAAAAGCAAGCAAGCGATCGCCTTCGAAATTCCTAAAAACGTGGTGGTCTAGACCGGATGGTAATGGATGAGGTTCAGCGTGTGTCTCAGGAGTGATGGATGAACCAAAGAAACTCAAAACCATTTCCGTCCAGTCGGGAAGAGGTGGATTGACCTCAACATGTGCATAGTAGGTCCAGGGGTCAAGTCCTTTCCGCCCTTGCTCGATAACATCGCTTCGTTCATTCTTGCGCCCGTCAATCGCGAGGATGTCTATCCATCGGGCGGTGATATCTGAGAAGCTGAGACACTGATCCGCCCACTTGACAACGGCATGTCTTGTGCTTCGCACGGCTGGAGTCTCATCAGGCAAGGTCATGTACTCGAGTAGCATCGTCTTCAGGTCTTTGGCTTCGCTACCTTTGGCAACAGGGATGGCTGCCGTCAAGCTGGATAAAGCCCCGTCAATGTTCACCACAGCTTCGTTCATCGGGTCTTCAGATAAGGACCTGAAGAGCCAGCCCGCTAGCTCTAGTTTACCCTCGGTTGACATGTCGGCACTCCTGGCGAGCATTCCAATTGTTTCGTAAGCTTTAGACCGAAGAACGACACTATCCTGCGATACCTGTTGGGGTACAGGCCAGCCTTGCTCCTCCACGTAACCTTGCATCTTGTTGACTAGCGGTAAACCAATGGTAAAGTTGTCTTTGGAAGGCCCGACACGCGCCACCCAGGAGAGATACTGAAACAGAGCTTTGTGGAGTTTTGTGCGCTCTAGTGTGCTGCTTGGTTGCAGGTATTGACGTGAAGAATCGTCCGATCCCGAAGCCGAAAAATCAAGGTTTACGACAGCAAGGATATCGTCAGCCATCGTGGCCGAAACTGTTGATTTTGACAGCATGCCAAGTATACGCGTTCGATACGCAGCGGGTAAAATTGAGTGAGCGTGAAATAGTCGCTTGACGAGTGGCTCATCCTCCATTGATACCGAAGTCCTCTTCAAAATTTCCTCAGCAGCTGAAGACACCCGATTGTCGAAGCCTGAAGCCCCATACAGGGCGGGCAGGAATTTCTCTTCATCTGTAAACGCACCACTGGCCAGGAAGGCCACGAGCTTCGTCTTCAGCTCAGATAGCCTTTGGAATATCTTGTATGATCCTGGGTCTTCCACAGAGACAAGCTGGAGTTCTTGCTGGGACAATGTCGGGTTCACCTGAGGCCAAGTCTGGACCCCCACAGGAGCTCGTAGCCGAAAGAAAATGCCGATGAGTTTTGCGAGATACTTGGCGTCAGCTCCGTCCGACAGTCCGATCGATTGCCTGAACTGCTCGTCGTCTTTGCTACCCCTTGGCGGTATCCGCACATCGAGTAAAAGACGGAGAATGATATGGAGCAGTGGACTGGCCCTTGGCTGCCCCTCATCTTTAGAAAACCCGGCCAGAGCGATCGGGATAAGTTCTCTTCGGTCATGGTCGTCAATTCTCTCCAAACTGTGTTGGATACCAGAGATGTCTAATTGTTTCACTAACAAAGAGTCGTTGGCCTTGTATTGTTCCAGAAGCGCTTTCACTGGTAATACGACCCTAATGGTGATCAGCAAACCACACCACAGTCATGGCTCTTGGATATGAAGGTTCTGCATACTCTGGGGCTTTGATAAATGTCTTGAGTCTTGTGAAAATTTGGACGACCTGAACTCGTTAGCGTTGACGACTTATTCCTCCTGCTGATTCTGGGTCGCTCACTTTCGTTCTAACTTCTGGATGTTCGCTTGCCGCCTTTAGGAGCACTGGAGCGAGATATCGCTCAAGCATCTGAGTGAGCTTCTCCTCCTTGTTTGCAACACCCAAGATCCTGAGCTCGACATTATCTAGTAATTGCAATTCTCGTTCTTTGGTAGACGCCGCCATGCTATGCGATGGTGGATGGGGGAATTCCTCAGAGGCGGGAATTCTTTGGATCTGACAGCGGACGGTGATTAAAACAAGAAAATGAAGACGCAGCAAACGCCGCAATAATGAGGCGTGATTTTGTGTGTTTCGTCGAATTTAATCGGTATATGGCCATGCATAGGCAGCTTCCGGTGACGAGTGGCACCTGCCTACGGCTAGTCAACGACGTGACGAAGTCGATATGAGATGACTAAGCCGGTTTCGGGTTCATCGAGAGGCTTTCTCAGCATGAGGGTATCACGTGACAATGCTTACTGTTTCCTGGACCAGAGTAAACGCCTTTATTATTTAATTAACATTACATAACACAACGCAATTCGAATCGACGAGGAGCGAGTCCGAAAGCTCGTGTGAGCAGAAGAGCCATAGGAATGTGCCATAGTGGCGCACCGTGGCGTTTAGAAAGATGAGGTTGTGGCGCAGATACGCCACGAGTGTGACGCAGCTCCGATTTCGCACATCATAAAAGTCAAGACTGTGCAACTATTTGCTTGCCACTGGAACGACGTAATTTAAGGCTTTTCGGGGTCGGTTGTCATCTAAAACAAAACGTTCACTTGCCTGCTACTGAATGAGCCACGGATTGTCTCCTCATCTCTTTGTAAGTTGGTTGGTGGTTGCGATGCTTGCTTGTCAAGTTGAGGCATTGTGGGGAATTGGCGAATAGAAGGCGTCGGATTTGCAGTTCTCACAGTGCAATTTACTGGTTTTGCGTTCTGGCACGGTGAAGCCATCTACACTCCTAGGAGGCATCAAATTTTAACATTGACATTGCTCCTTGCAACATTCGATTCCGCCTTACTAAGGAGCTCTTGTCTTTAGCACAATATGTCGCTCAGAGCAGTGAGAAATCCTCCAACTCATTGAGCCAAAACCCCCCAGAATGCTAACTCTCCCAGGTCGCGACAGCCTCGTGGGCTCGATCGCTCCGGCGTGCGAACTGTCGCATTTCGGCTCAACGCATATTCAGTCAACGTCTTCCGCGCACCGCATTCTACGAGTCCCGATCCCGCCGTTTGATTGCCACTACATCTTCCGACCGCGCGACAGCTTCGCCTGTTCAAGGAACCGAGTTCTCCTTCGCCGATATCCTTACCGAGACGAAGACTCCACAGACCTTGACGGAAAAGATCGTTCAATCCCACGCTGTTGGTTTGCCAGAGGGAAAGGTCGTGCGGAGCGGCGACTATGTACAGATTGAACCTCATCGATGCATGAGTCACGACAATACGGCAGCAATCTTGAATAAATATCAATCTCTGCTCGCCAAGCGCATCAAGAACCCCAACCAGCTTGTCTTCGCGATAGACCATGACTGCCAAAACAAGTCATTATCGAATATTCAAAAGTATGAAAGGATTGCTGCGTTTGCGAAGGAGCAGGGCGTTCCACACTTCCCGGCAGGTTATGGTATCGGGCATCAAATCATGGTAGGTAGTCCCACTATGAGTCAGGTTGTGATGGCCACGGATAATAACAGACTACTAGGTCGAGGAGCTCTTTGTCTGGCCAGGAAAGATGTGCGTCGCCTCGGATTCGCACTCGAATCATTATGGTGGCATTTCTGCACTGGGAACAGCCCTCGTAAGAACGGATGCTTGCGCCGTATGGGCTACTGGTCGCTCATGGTATGTCAAGTTCGCAATGTAGGGGGAATTATATCTAATGATCATGCCATGAAACAGGTTCAACGTGCCTCCTGTTGCTCTGGTAACTTTTACGGGGACACTGCCTGAAGGCGTCACCGGCAAAGATGTCATCGTTGCTCTTTGTGGCCTGTTCCCTACGGAAGTCCTCAATCACAGTGTTGAATTCACTGGCTCGGAGGAGACTATGGCCAGTATTTCGGTAGACAACAGACTCACAATTAGCAACATGTCGACTGAGTGGTCTGCCCTTTCTGCAATGGTTTGTTATGACCCCATAACTTGATATGAATCGCATCCCAGCTAACGTTTTATGTTAACAGTTTCCCGCGGACAAGACCCTGGAACGCTGGATGCGATATAAGGCCACAGAGGCAGCCATGTCTACAGACCGCACGACGAAGGAGCGAATTACGCATGAAAAAGTCGATGAGCTCTTTGCTAACCCACCCCGAGCTGATCCAGGGGCGCAGTACGCGAAGAAGCTCTACCTAGATCTTTCCACCCTCTCGCCCTATGTTTCAGGTCCTAACTCTGTCAAAATCTCGACGCCTCTTGCCGACCTCGAACCAAAGAAGATTCCAGTAAACAAAGCATATATATTGTCTTGTACCAACAGTCGAGCATCGGATTTCGCCGCGGCCGCCAAGGTCTTCCAGGATGCTGCCAAGGCTAATGGTGGCAAGATCCCCAAGATTGCGGATGGTGTCAAGCTATATATTGCTGCGGCTTCGATCCGTGAACAGGAGTTCGCCGAAGATGAAGGCAGCTGGAAGACTCTGCTCGAAGCCGGAGCCATCGTACTGCCAGCAGCCTGCGGACCCTGCATCGGACTGGGAGCCGGACTGTTGGAAGAGGGCGAAACCGGCATTTCTGCGTCGAATCGAAATTTCAAGGGCCGTATGGGAAGCCGGTTGGCACAAGCATACCTCGCTAGCCCTGAGGTTGTGGCTGCCAGCGCTCTCAACGGCATGATCTCAGGCACAGGGGTGTATGAGCCCCCAGCCAACTACTCTGGTGTGGATTTTGGTTTTGGCACCGGCTCAGCTAAGACACCAGAAAGCGAACTTGCCAGTGTTTTGGACCAACTCGAGTCGCTCATCGACCGGGTCGAGTCATCTGCGGGCGACGATACGTCGAAGGCCGCGACTAAAATCCTCCCGGGCTTCCCAGAGAAGATTAGCGGCGAGATTTTATTCCTCGATGCCGATAACCTTGACACCGATAACATCTACGCTGGCAAGTACACATATCAAGATGATATGACAAGAGAAGACATGGCGAGGGTCTGCATGGAAAACTACGACCCGAACTTCGGATCAGTTGCCAAACCCAATGATGTCCTTGTCTCTGGTTTCAACCTGGGCTGCGGGTCGTCGAGAGAGCAAGCGGCAACAGCACTTCTTGCTAAAGACATCCCACTGGTAGTGGCGGGCAGCCTCGGAAACATCTTCTCCCGAAACAGCATCAACAATGCTCTCCTGGGATTGGAGAGCCCTCGTCTCATCGAGCGCCTGCGCGCCACGTTCAAAGACAAGGTTCTCACGCGAAGAACGGGCTGGACTTTGACGTGGGACATCAAGCGAAGCGTCATCGAGGTGCAAGAGGGCCCCGATGGCGAGAAGTGGGAGGAGAAGGTTGGCGAGTTTGCGGAGAGCTTGCAAGATATCATTGCCAAGGGCGGCCTGGAAACCTGGACCAAGCATGAAATTGCCAAGATGGAGGCAGAGGCAGGCAATTGAACAAGAAGCAGGAAAACTGGGTGTATGTTTCAAAGGATCGGCATGGCATGAAAAGATGTCATGGGAGTACGCATTGGAAACTGAGCAGGTTTGGTATAGCCAACTTGCCTATCTGGATCAGAGTAAATTGGCGTCAGCTATTTTTTATAAAGTAAAAATAATATGCTAGAAATATGGGAAAATTTCAAGTATAGATTATTATCTGATGACATTCCAACCTTCATTTCTACGCATGCTCTGTTACATTATCAAGACTACCAGCGCGTTCAGCAGCAGCTGCAAGACGCAACTCTCATCAGTTGTAAAGGACTTCGTTGACCATTCTATCGGGCGGCTACAGTTTACTTGATATATTGGAGGATAGGCGGTGATAAAGACTAAAAATCTTCACGTCACATCTTGTTGGTCCTACCTCTTGGGGTTTGAGTTTGATCCAACCTCAAAATACACCCAACATTCACCTGGAATCAGCCCTTACAGGTAATATCCTGATTGCCGGGCAAGGCCGGAAGCTTCGGTATCGAAGGTCCACCACTGATCCTTCTCGGAAGGCCAGTTTTTGCCTCAACTGCGCCCGACACCGACCGGGTTGTCGATAATGCCGAAAGGACACGATACTTGGTCATTCGATGTGTGGGAGATGTAAACTTGCCGAGCAGCCAATCATCGCGGGATAACGAGTCTTAGGTCGGGAATGTAAAAAGCGTCTTTTGGATTGCGAAAAAAAATGTCCAGTCATTTTAAAACGACGTTGGATGACGGGAGCCAAGACCCGCGACAGAGTTCAAGTCCTGCTACAAAGGAGCACTCATGACGTGTGAAGACACCTGTGGGCTGGATCAGATCCCGCAGGATGTGAGATATGACCCATCGCGATACTGTGCGCACCTCCTTTGCCTAATTGATATCTGTGCGATAAAAGGAGGAATTGAAACACAGCCTCTCAGACGCGAAGCCTCACCGTCCTTCGCCAGCAAGGTCACAGGGTGCTGGCCGACGATGACCGTGCTGTAAACTTTCATGTGCCTGTGCCTGGTGCGGTGTTCTGCAGCCCCCCACAGTGGCGTTGACTCAGAAATGATGGGGAGAGACGACGCTTGCATTGACCAGATCGTTGGACGGACCAACAGCCATGTGCGAGAGAGAGAGAGAGAGAGAGAG
>JAMYIC010001009.1:0-19793 GCA_024112705.1 Microcera coccophila
GGGGGGGGGGGGGAGGTGAAGAAGGTTCTTCTTCCTGCTAGGACGACGCCATCTCCAGATTTGCCCTGTCTCGGTATAGCGCCGAGGACCGAAGGTGGAGGCTCAGTCCAAGAGGTTGACTGTCCACCACCAATCGGAAACATCGCGGACTCTAGCGCTGCGCTTTGCGACGTAGGATCGAAGGCTAGAGCTTCCGTGCGCGGGTTGACGGTCAGCCTCAGAGTGTGCGTTCGAATCGTGAGACCGGTCATTCATTCGCCACGCAAAAAAAAGCCTTTCAGGTCGGGTCGTCGTCCACATGCGCTCCACGAGAGTAGACTGTCGACCTGATCGTGGGGGAGGGGCAGATGGGTGATGGTCGAGGAAAATGACGCATCGGACGTCAATTGTCATGTCATGGCCGTTTGAAAACCTATTGCTATATATCTGTCCTGTAACCCCCCCATGCAAAAAGTGGCTTCATGTTCTGCAACTTGGACAGGACATTCGATAGTCACTATATCCCTACGACTCCTCTCTCCGCTTCGTTGTATACACGTGTATCGAAGACACCCTCTCTACCCGAGACCATGGAGATTACCAAAGTAAGCCTTGCGATGACATGACCCTGGTTTGCACGGACATGGACTGACATGGGATGGAATCGCCAGGTCGGTATCATTGGTGCCGGTACGATGGGAGGTTCTGTAGCCCTCCTTTTCGCGGAACACGGCCTCGACGTGTCCATCTATGACACGTCGTCGGTCAGTCTCGACAAGACAGCCCAGAACGCCCGAGCAGCCGGCCTCGCGGAGCGAGTCCACGTCTTCAACGACTACGACGGCTTGTGCCAGAGCCTGGGCACCCCCAAGGTCTTCTTCTTCAGCTTGCCCAACGGCCGTCCGGCAGACGCCGTCATCAAGCAGCTTCAGCCTTACATGACCAAGGGGGACATCCTCATCGACGCCTCCAACGAAAACTACGAACTGACCCAGTCGAGACAGGAGAGGCTCCGTCCCCTGGGAGTCGCCTACATCGGGCTGGGGATATCCGGAGGCAGCTCTGGCGCACGCTACGGACCGTCGCTGATGCCCGGCGGTGACGAGTGGGCGGTCGAACAGATCCTGCCGCTGCTGACCAAGATCGCGGCCAGGGAAGATCGCGGCCGTCCCTGCGTGGCCAACATCGGCGCTGGGGGGAGCGGTCACTTCGTCAAGATGATCCACAACGGCATCGAGCACGGCGTCATGTCTGGCCTCTGCGAAGCGTGGGAGCTGATGGACAAGTGCTTGAACATGGACGGTGACCAGATTGGTCAAGTGTTTGACTCTTGGTGCGCCGAGGGTGAGCTGGTATGTTTTGAGCCGAAAGATGAGTGTGTATGTATAGATATTTGAGCTGACCAGTGCGCTATAGGTGGGCAACTTTCTCGTATCCATCAGCGGGCCAATTTGTCGAACCAAGAGCCCCAACAACGGCGGCTTCCTTTTGCACCAGATCAGAGATGCCGTCGTTCAAGACGCCAACGACTCGGAGGGTACCGGCGTCTGGGCCAACATCCAAGCCGTAGCATCACACGTACCAGCACCGAGCCTGACCACCGCTCACTACCTGCGACTCGCCTCGGCCGACGTGCATCAAAGAAGTGCCATCAACGCCTCGATCGGAAGCGTCTCTCCGCAGAAATTCGAACTCGAACCCGAAGAGCGATCCAAGATTCTCGAACAGCTGCGGCAGGCAGTCTACGTGACGGTTCTCGTCTGCTTCATCCAAGGTCTCGACATCCTGGAGCGCAAAGATCGACAAGAGGGCTGGGGCATCGACGTGACGCAACTCTTCACCATCTGGAGGGCCGGCTGCATCATCAAGTCCGACTACATCTTCGACCTCCTCGAGACGTCTTACGCCCAAAAGTCCCCGATGCACCCCCTCTGCAGACCCGAGATTGCAGACGAGGTCAGGAAGTATTGGCCTTCGCTGAAGACGATTGTCCTCCAGGGCCTCAAAGCCGATGCGCATTTGCCCTGCCTGAGCTCTACTCTGGAGTACCTCAAGTATATCGGAGGCACTGATCTCCCGACATGCTTCACCGAGGCTCAGCTCGACAGCTTTGGAGCACATGGCTATGATTTGAAATCCGAGCCCATTAGACACTTATCAAAAGGTAAGCTGAATCATTGATGGTTTGGGGTATTGTAGACGCTAACTGAAGTGTCTAGGAAATTATCATGAGACCTGGTCCAGTGCCTAAGGTTTTAGTTAAAAGGGGGTTATTGAAGCAGCAACGAGATGAAGTACTTTTGCCCGCTCCTGCTAGGGCTGAGTAGATCAGTTGATAGTTGTCACTAATGGAAAGCATAAACCTGGCATCACCTGTTGAGTAGATAACGAGTCAGGACTTGGCGCATTGAGTTGGAATTTGCTATTAGAGGTATACATAGATATTAAACAGAGGCCTTGCCAAGTTGAGTATGGTAGTTTCTACTCGGGAGCATTTCCCTCGAATTTAAATCTCCTGCTTCTGACAGACTAAGCTTAGCTTTTAAACTAGACGTCATTCCGTCTAGGGAGTAGTATGCAGGAGCTGACTCGTTGCGGCGAGTAGCTCCAACACCCGGGTATCCGTCTTCCGTCTAGCTATGCCCCAAAATCCCGTATGCTCATCATGTGAACCGATAATTGGAATTGAGTTCAAGTCTAAAAATAAGCCCTGTTGCTAAATAGCTAGTATCAGCTCCGTTTAGAGTCTTCCGAGCCCAAATCGTACATACAAAATTACCAGCCGTGCATTGATTTTGCCAAACCCTCCTGAAACGCCCTCGCAACCACCTGTTTTCAAACCCTGTTCAAACTAGTACCGATCTCAAACTTCCGTCATGCTCAGTTCATCAATCAGAGCATCGCCTTTCTTGGAGATGGCGAAAAGCCCTTTTTGCAAGTTATCCATGAGGCTTCTCGCCGATTCTCCGTCCAAGACACCGGTGGCGTATTGAAGGGCCAGCTTGATGCTATTCTCGCCACAGATGGCATTCAGACTTATATCGTACTCGACCGGGCTCTGTACAGAGCGGCCATGCGCGGCGAGACCAGCAGGACCGGCGCGACGCTCCGTGGGCTCACGAGTAATTGAAACGACCGACTGGCGCAGTTGCCGCTCAGACAACCCCGTGGCGGCATGTATCTCCTTCAGTGACGTCCTTTGGTTGTTGAACGCTTCGAGGAAATTGCTCTGCACCTGCTTTGCCGCTTGTTCGACCGTTTGCCCGTTGACGTCTAGTTGAATTCTAGAGACCATCATGTTGATCAGTGGGCCGGCCATTTCGTTCACGCCTTCGATCGGGGCGTCCCTCCCGTTTGCTATGTAGCCGAAAGTCACATCCTTGGATCCAGTGTGTTTGGACAATGCCAGAGCCCAGGCCAGTTGCACCATGTTGGCTATTGTTACACCGTACTGATTGCGGAAGCTGTGAATGGGCTGCAGATCGGTGACATCGGCTTGTAGGTTCTCAAATGAAGTCTCGTCCCACGGCGAGGGGACCGATGAAGGAGACGGGTGAGGCTTGATACCCGCTAGCCGTGTAGTCCAATACTTTAGTGATTTGGCGGCCGGCGTTTGCTGCAGAAACTCGATGTAGGTACCGAATGAAGGCGCGGGTGAGTCAGATATAACACCTTCGTACGCCATAGCGATTTCACCAAGTATCAGGTAGAGAGACGAAATATCCACGCTTGCGTGGTTGATCGATATCCTCGCGAATACCTGCCCAGCTGCCGTCTGGCACAAAGTCAGCCAGTGTGGTGGTCCGCCTTCTTCATATACCGGCAATCCACCTTTCTCAAAGGCATCATCGACATCCTCGGCAGCCTCGCAGCTGATTCGAGTAATTCGGGGTTTCCACTGCTTCAGCACGACCTGGTAAAATGAGTCTCCGTTGGCGTTTGCCGGTATCAACGCGGTTCTTAGGATCGCATGTCGGGATACCACCGTTTGCCACGCGCCCAACAGCTTGTCAATGTCGACTGTCGAAGTCGCGACGGGGCGGAACTCGCATATCGACTGTACCTGCAAAATGGCCTGATCCTTCATTTGACTCATCAACATGTTTTCCTGGACCGGCGAACAAGGATAAATCTCCTCCACATCCTCCAATCCCGTAATGCCAGCCCGAGGTAGAAGCTCCTTTTGCACTTGATCCAACTCGCTGTACGTCAGATCGAGTAGTGGGAAATCGGCCAACGTGAAAGTCTGGGGCAGAGTAGATAGCCGCCCGATCAGCTCCTCGAGAGAGGACTGATAAAATTGGATCAACCTTTGCACGTCCTCTTGTCTCTGCATCGTCTTGTTGTAACCGAATGTGACGACCAGATCGTCTTGCTGCACGGATGCCTCGACCTCGAAAACAGCAAGCCGCCTGATGTTGTTGCCCACGCCCGAGAGCTGTGGCTTATCGAAGGCGTCGTCTATCTGGAACAGACTCTGCGCATCCTTTGACTGCTTGTAGCGTCCGCCGAAGTTGAACATGACCTCGGCTCGGCCGTGTGAGGCGAATGCCTCTTGTCCGCTCGGGCTGAAGAATCGGGAGGCGAAATACGCGAGGCCGCGTTCAGGAATACTTCGCCGCAAATCTTTGGTTCTCCGCAAGACGTCAACCACATCACCCGCGTCGACAGGCACGTGAATAGGAGTCATCGTTGTAAACCATCCCACCGTGTCGGACAAGTCGATAGAATCAGTCCACGGCTCACGACCATGGCCTTCATTGAAAACAGCTGGGACCGGCCGATCTGGGAACACCTGATGGAAGGAAGAGAACAAGGCCGCCAATAAAATCTCGATCGGCTCGGTTCTCAGTGGCTGTCGCTCGTCGAACAGATGGGATGCGCTGTTTTTGAGTGCAAATTGAGCCTGTGTGCGATTCCCATAGACATTGTTCTTCGGCGTCACTCCCCAGTAGCTCCAATCCGCGACTGGCAGCTCAGCGGGAAGGACTTGTTCGGGAGATCCGACCTCTAAAGCATGTTTGCCCAAGATTCGCGTCCAGTTTTGGAATGATATCGATTCTTTGGGGAGAGATGAAGCCCCATGCTGGATCAAATCCCCCAAGTCGCGGAGGATAATTCGCCAAGAGACAAGGTCGACAACCAAATGGTGTGCCGCTAGGAAGAAGAGCTGTCGCCCATCAGCTGCCACTCGAATGCTGCTGATAGAAAACACCGGCCCTTCCTCAATGTTCAGCTCCCGTTGCGCCGCAAAGACAACGTCTTCAGCTTGCTCGGGACTTTGAACTTCGTGAAAGCCGAGGTGGAAGGACCCAGATATCTGTTCCTCAATGCTCTGTTTCCAGCCGTCCTCAGTGTTGCGGAACCTGGCACGAAGCATTGGATGGTGAGAGACGAGGATCTCACTGGCACGAGTAATCTCCTTGGCTTGGATTGTGCCCTGGACGGCAAGACATACGCTCTGGTTGAATCTATCTTCATCATACGTATGCGCTCCCTGAGGCGCAAAGGATTGGAAGTATAGCTGCTGAATTGGTGAAAGTCCGGACGGAGCGTTGTTCGTGTTCATCTCCCGCAAATCGATGCTTTCGGCCACGGCTGCTCGTGCAAGCTGCTTGATAGACGGGCTTTGCAAGACGTCACGGACGTAAATCTGAATTCCATAACATGCTCGACAACGAGATACAACTTGCATGGCAGTTATAGAGTCTCCTCCCATACTGAGGAACGACCGGCTCAAGCTGACCTTGTTCGGCGGCATGTTGAGGATATCTGCAAACACTTCTTGGAGTTGTTGTTCCAGATCGTTAGCTGGCACCTCGGCTTCGAGCAAGCCGTCGTCTCCAACGGTAAGCTTTTTGAATTGTTCTGCGTCCAGATTCTCAACCCACTGCAACAGCTTTTTGCGATCGACTTTGTAGCTGTTGCTCTTTGGCAGGGACCTCAGAGCTATCCAGACATTGGGAACCATGTATTCCGGCACCGTGCCTACAAGACGTTGACCGACCGAGGACGCTTGCGCGAGGGCCCGAGACGTCTGGTCGCTCGAGCATGGCTGCACGTCGGAGCTTTCAGTATCTGAACTGAATTCGTGGAGAGCCATGAGTCCTATCAGGCGCGATTGCGACGGGCCTTTTCGAGGGTAGAGAACCACCGCGTCTGCGACTTCCGGGTGCTGCACCAGGTGATGCTCGATTTCGCCCATCTCGACTCGTTGGCCACGGATCTTGACTTGATTGTCGACTCGGCCAACATAAGTGAGCGAGCCATCGTCGTTCTGACTCACCAAGTCTCCAGTGCGATACATACGTCGCTGCTCACCAGCCGAGCTCAACTTGTACTGCGTCAACCACGTAGGGTTTTCGACGAAAACGGCCGATGTCTTCTCCGCGTCGTTGAGATAGCCCCGGGCAAGCAGTGGCCCTTCTATGAGCAACTCTCCGATTGCACCGATAGGAACCAGTTGGTTATAGTCCTCATGGTTCACAACCCATAAACCGCCGGCAATGGCATAGCCCAGCCCAAGGGCCGAGCCACGAACCACATCGGAGGCAGTTGATATCATGGAACCTTCGGTCGGGCCATAGACATGCAACACACGAGCTTGCGGCAGCCACGGTTCCAAATGCTCGGGGTGTACGATCTCGCCACCAATCATCAGAGTATGGAATCCCGGACACTCGGACGGACTGAGAGTGTTCAACACTCGTGGGGTCAGCATGGCGTAGTTGACGCCCATTCTCCTTATGGCGCCAGCCAAATCGTTCATCTTCTCATCCTCGGATGGGATGCACACGCATCCTCCGGCTTGGAGGGGTACGAGGATATCGTGAAGAGACATGTCAAAGGTATAAGCTGAAAACTGCAAGGAGCGGGTATTCTTGGTGACGCCGAAGCTCTTCCCCTGAGCCAGCAAGCTCGTTGCAATGGAGCCATGTTCAAGCACGACTCCCTTGGGGACTCCGGTAGAGCCCGAAGTATACATGACAAACGCTACATGCTCTGGACTGACACTTGAGTCCACGCGTTCTGGAAAGCTTGGGAGCTGGGAGAGCAGTTCTTGGTCAACGGACAAGATGCAGGGCACTGTCCCCTGCAACTGGGCTGCGTAGTGTGGCGCTGTCAAGATGATCTTGGCTCCCGTATCTTGGAGAATGGCTTTGAGGCGCAACACTGGGTCTGCCTTGACTGGTACTACCGCAGCACCGGCTTTGAGTGTAGCGAGCATAGCAACCACCATCCATTTGGATTTGTCGAAGCAGAGGGGTACCATGTCTCCTACGCAAACCCCAAGGCTCACCAGGTGGTGGGCCAGTTGCTCTGAAAGTTGATCCAACTGTTTGTGAGATAGGTTTCCGTCCCATGCGCAAACAGCAGGCCCGTCCGGCATGAAGACTGCATGTCGACATATCAATTCGTGCGGTAAAATCTCCGTCGCCTTAGGAACCCCCTGGTTCCACTGCGCCAACTGTGCCACTTCTTCCGGACTGATCAGATCAACCTCGCCTACAAGCTTCGCTGAGCCTTCGTCGCCATCGTTGTTGATCGTGGTTAGCCTGTTGACTAGGTGTTTGAATCGATGTAAAAGACGCTCCAATTGTGGCTTGGAAATGATGCTCTCGTCAAAACGACACACGACTTCAATCAAAGTGCCGTCCCTCTGACCCGTTACGCATTCCACCGTCAAAGCGTAGCTGCTGAACCCTTCCATGGGGATTTCTTCAGGCTCCAGTCCCAGAAACGTCCCGTTTATTCTATCCTCGCGCTCGTTGGCGGGTTGAACAGCAAACAGGTGTCGTGCGTCAACGTTGGCTCCCACGATGCGGCGGATCTTCTGCAGGCCTGTATGCTCAAACGGCAACATGTCGACGGCCTGCTGGTGGACCATCGTGAGGTACTCGCTGAGATTTTGCGTCTTATCAACGTGAACTCGGACTGGGACCGTGGTGATGGTTGGTGCCATCATATCCAAAAGTCCCCGGATCGGAGCCGTTCGTCCTGAAAGTGGCATGGCGAATAGTACAGAGTGGCCCGTTTGTGAAGATACGGCTAATGCCCAAGCAGCACGCAGCATGGAAGCTGCGGTGATGGAGCCTTCAAGTCGTTCGACGTCAAACGGGAACACAAGACTCTGCGACGAGCGGGGCTGGTACGAGGGATTTGGTAGTGTTGGAAAAGGCTCGCCAATGTCGCCGTCCAGCTGAGATTTCCAAAAAGATTTTGCCGCTGTCGAGTCCTGCTGCTCGATATACCGGATGAAATGGGAGTAAGACGGAGTATCAGGGATTTCCTGTTGGGAGTATATCCGGGAGAGCGCCTCGAACATCTTGGACAAACTCCATCCGTCGTATATGCTATGATGTGCTGTCAAGACGAAGAATCGCTGATCATCTTCAGCGTCAACAAGAGCTAGTCGTACGAGTGGTGAACCATAGGCCATTGATTTCTCAGTATCGTCCTTCAAATACTGGGACAAGCTTGCATTTGAGAACCAGGTTACTTCCTCCCGAACAATGACTTGCAGCGCGCCAGACAAGCGCCCGGCTATTATTCGAGTTCGTAAGATGGGGGCTAGATGACCAAGTTCCTGCCAAGAGCGCTTGAATCGATCAAGGTCAATTGTATCAGGGATCCGGTATACCCAGCGCGCAACGTATGCGCGTGGCTGTTGGGCCGTAGTGACCATAAGACCCTCCTGCAATGGCGTGCAAGGGTAGACGTCCTCGATCTGGTCGACCGTAACTCCACACTGGGCGGCCGCTTGGCTCAATTCTTCCGCTAAGCTGGCTTGTGTAGAGGTACCGCTCACAGGCTGTCTGGCTTCCTTCCAAAGAGAAAATCGTGGGAGTTCCTCGTCTGCTTGCATACCTGGAGCGTTCCGTTGATCAGCGGCGAGAGCCATGTCCGCCAATTTCGGATGCTGAAACACATCAGACACACTGAGGGATATATCAGTGCCAGGAGTGTTCGCCATGGAAGCCAACCGCATGGCGAGGAACGAATCACCTCCCGAGTGGAAGAAGTGATCCTGAGCTCCTACTTGGCTTAGGTCCACTCGAAGGACTGAAGCCCACAACGCCTGGAGCTTCTTCTCGGTCTCAGTATTTGGAGGAACTTTCTCAAAGTCTGAAAGTGAGTAGTGAGAAAGCTCCTTCTCCGAGAGATCCTCCAGACGTCGACGAAGTAGCTGTCGATCGACCTTGCCTGAAGTGGTCGAGGGAAGTTTAGCAACAGGGACGTAGAGTCCTGGTATCATGTGGAATGGCAAGATATCGGAGAGCGATCCTCGGAGATCAGTGAGGGCTTTTCGGAGGCTGGTGGAGATTGGGAGCAAAGTAAGCTCTGATGAGCCAGTCTGTGAACTGGTGTCGGCCTGGTCTGGCTCCATGACAGCAGCAACAAGAGGCTCACGACCATTGCCGTTGGGCACGATCAAGGTTGCGACGACACTCTTCATTCCAGCGAGGCATTTCATGATTCCGTATTCGATCTCTCCGACTTCGACACGCTGACCGCGGATTTTGACCTGCATGTCCTTTCTCTCAACGTAAATGAGATTCCCCAGGGGACTTTGCCGAGCCATATCGCCAGTCCGGTAGAAACGGCGACCCGACAGCCCAACTTCTTGAGCCCAAGCTGGGTTGGTAATGAATGCTTGCTTGGTTTTGTCTTCATTGTTGAGGTATCCGCGTGCCAGCAACGGCCCTTCGATCCAAATCTCCCCTATCGCGCCGACGGGACAGAGACAGCCGGTTTCATCGACGAGCCAGACACTCCCCATAACAGGCCGTCCGATTATGGGTGCCTCTGTCTTGTCTCGGATTGGCCCAGTGCACGAGGCCATGATCGAACACTCCGCTGGACCATACGCGTTCAAAATGTTTGTTTGTTCTGCCTTGAGAAACTGCTCAATCATGGCTGGCTTGAGCGCTTCGCCACCTAAAGCGAGGGTTTTTAGTGAAGGTAGTTTTGAGAGATCCAACAGTGCAGCTACTGTTGGTGTAATCACGGCTGTGCCGATTTCGTAAGATTGCATGGCGCCCTGGAGGTCGTTCATCCTCTCAGTTTCCGATATCACGCACACGCAGCCGCCGCTGCACAAGGTACCCCAGATCTCGGCAATGCTCGCGTCAAACGTGTAAGAGGCAAAATGGAGGACTCTGCTACGAGTGGTCATTCCGAAAGCCTTCTTCTGGGCTTGAAAGCTTGATGCTAGGGATGAATGAGTTAACACAATCCCTTTGGGTATGCCCGTGCTTCCAGATGTGTATATCATGAACGAAGCGTTCTCTGGGTTGATGTTGGGACACGCCCGCCCTGCCGGCTGAGGGAGACGAGAAACCAAGTCCGAGTCGACTTGCAAGACACGAAGAGTAAAGTTACGAAACTTGTCGGCATGCTGACTTGCCGTAAGAACAACATTCGCTTTGAGGTCTTGCAGGATCATCTCGAGCCGCTGGATCGGATCCTTCGGGTTTACTGACGCGACAACGCCGCCTGCCTTGAGGACCGCCATCTGGGCTACCACTACCCACAGTGACTTGTCGAAGCAGAAAGCGACATTGTCCTCGAGTCCCACGCCATATTCCGTCGTCAAGTGATGAGCTAGTCGATCACTCAGTTCATCCAACTCTCGATACGTCAATCCTCCATCCCATGCGCACACCGCCTTTGCGTCTGGCCGGAGGCGTTGATAATGTTGTACGAGACCGAGAATAGACTGCTGCTCGTCCGTCCTGGGAACCTCACTGTTCCACTGGCAGATCTGCCGCTTGTCTTCCTCCGTCACTATGCTCACCCTGCCGAGTTCTGATGTGGGACTCGCCACCAACGACTCTACGGCCTGCAACAGACAGCCGACAAGGTGAGTTGCCGACTCAGGACATACCAGATCAGGCGCGTATTCCAGCTTCACAGAAATGCTGTTGTCGTACGTGAATATGTTTGCAATCGCGGCATACTCGCTACGAGAATGGGACCCGACGATGTTCATGTTGAGACCAGCATCTCCGTCTTTTCCAAAACCGTCTTGGAGGTACGAGAGACATGTGTTAAACAGCCCTCGTCCCTCTACCTTGAGCGCATGCCATATGTCTAACAGAGGAGTTCGTTGGTAGTCAAAGCCATCGAAGAAGTTCTGTTGTACTTGTAGGAGAGCTTCCTGAATGCTCATGCTCGAATCAAGCTCGATGCGGGTCACCATGATGTTGATCAGCGGACCGAACATCTCGTGAGCTCCGTCGAGCGGCACTTCTCTTCCACTTGCGAGATGGCCAAAGAGAACATCCGTAGAGCCCACATACTTGGACAGGACCAAGGCCCAGGCAAGCTGGAATATGTTTGCCATGGTCACGCCAGAAGCCTCGCTCAACGCCCGGAGCTCCTTCATGGCTTTGAGCTCTGCCGTGACGAACTGCATAGGCGGACGTTTGGGTCCCGTCACCCGTCGTGAAGCTTGCTCTGGGACTCCCGTCGCAGTCAACGTCGGGAGGAAGCAGGCATCGGCCCCCGTCAGTCGGGATGTCCAGTAAGTCAAGGCCTGTTTTGTCTGAGTTTTCTGCAGGTACGATACATAGGCACCATAGGACGGTCCTTTGCTGTTGAGCGGAATCTTCCCGTCGTAAATGTCGAGGATCTCCTTCTCCAACAACATGAGCGAGGAGCCATCGCAGAGTGCGTGGTTGATGACCAAGTGCGCGTAAGTTCGACCCGAAGGAGTCGAGTACACTTTGATCTTGCGATTGGGTTTGTTCCCGTAAGTTGTGGTTTGCGAGCTGGTCATAGTAGCCAGCAAGGAGTCCAGGTCATCACTCTCGTGCCCCTTGTGCTCCACGTTGGCTTCGAAGGAAGCTGAGCTGAGAACCAGTTGGTCAAATGCGCCATCCCCCAAAGCTGAGATGGATGGCACGAAGATGGTTCTCAGCATTGGGTGACGACTTGTCAGAGCTTGGCATGCCTGAACGAGCCTCTCAACGTTCACTTCGCGGCGCGGGTCTGAGGACCGGACTTCCCAGAACATTTGAGTCTGGTACTCCCACGGGGATTTAGCCTGGCTCATCAGAATGCCTTGCTGCATTGGCGTGCAGGGGTATACATCCTCGACGTCATCCGGCCGGATTCCTGCATCTCGCAGGACGCCATCTTGAAGTTTTTGCAAGCCTTCGTACGTCGTGCTAGCAAGCGGGAAATCGCTCAATGTGAATGTCTGTGGCGTCGTGACCAGATCAGTGACGAGAGTTTGTAGTGTCTGGAGACAAGCCGTGATCCATTGCCGGACTTTTTCCTCATGCTTCGTGTTGCGATTAATGTGGAAAGTTATCTGTAGTTTGTCCTTTAACACCGTGGCATCGATGCTGAAAACCGAGGGACGCTGGGTCTTGCGTCCAAATGTCGAGCTTCCGTAGCAGCTGAAGGTCTCTGCGTCAAAGAGTCCACCGTCTTTGCCGAAATGCTGCGGCGAGCCAGCGTAGTTTAGCAAAACTTCAATCTGCCCGTGGCCCTTGGCAGTTGAATGCTGAGAGTTGTAGAATGACAATCCACGGCGCGAGATGCTACGTCTCATGTCTTTGGTCCGTTTAAGTATGTCCACAGGGCTGGCTGTATCGGTGATGGGAACATGAATCGGGATCATGGTGGTCAGCGAGCCTACGGTCTCAGAAACGTCAACATCGCCCTCCCCAGCATCTCGAATATCACGTTCCTCAAAGATAGCCGGAACAGGGCGATCTATAAATGCTTGAGAGTAAGAACACATCAACGCGGTAAGCAGGATCTCAACTGGCTCGGTGTGTAATGCATGATTTGCTTTGTCGAGGAATAACGTAGTGTGATGCTTGTCGAGCTTGACAATTTCGGTAAGTTGGTCGCTAAATGTATTGGTTTTACTTGACAATTTCCAATAGTCCAGATTGACCGGCGGTATCTCAAGTGGCAGGACTGATTTCTCGGAATTTGGAACTGCCGCTGCTTGCTTGCTTGCGTCAGCTTGCCCTTGAATCCATTTTCGAAAGACGATGCTCTTCGTTGGTGCTATAGTGTGGCCCTCTCTCAGTATCTCTTCCAAGTCACGGCATATGATATGCCAGGATGCTGAGTCCATAACTAAATGATGGGCAGCCATGAATAGGAGCTGAACGTTTCCATCTTTCTCGGATTCGAGATGAATTAGTCGAGCAGAGAAGACTGGCCCTTGTTGCGGGTTCAACCTCCTTTGCGCTGCCGCTATAAGAGCTTCGACCTCATCGCGACTTGCCGAATTGTGAGCTTCGAAATTATACGAGCCGCCGATGCTCTCGGAAACACGCTGATGCCACTCATTGGTGCTGTTGGAGAAGAACCGGACCCGTAGCATAGGGTGCTTTGAGACGAGAGCCTCAATAGCACGCGATACAATTTCATGTGACCTCGGTTGACGGATAGCCAGACACAGGTTCTGGTTGTACCGATAGTCTTCGCTGCATTCCAAACCACTCCCCAGAGGAGAAATATTTTCGAGATACCATTGCTGGATTGGCGATAACGCAAAAGGCTCGTCTACAGCCGCTTCTTCAGTGGATGCCACTTGGACCATACCAGACTTCTCGGCCAACTGGATGATTGATTTGCTCTGCAGTATGTCCGGAACATTCAAGGAAATACCCTTCGCCCTCGCATAAGAAACCACTTTCATTGCGGTGATAGAGTCTCCACCCAAGCTCAGGAACGATCGGCGTTTGAGCGGAACCTGGCGGATGGGCAGGTTTAACAACTCGGCCAAGATTGACTGAATCTCCAGTTGAAGAGGGGTGGCTGGTTCGTCGTCACCTTGGTCTTCGCTGGAGACCAGAGCCTCGAACAGGTCTGCGTCAATGGTCTCGATCCATTGCCCGAGCCTTCTGCGATCGACCTTCGACGACTCCGTCTGCGGCAGCATGCTCGCCAGCGGGATCCAGAAAGTCGGTACCATGTGCTCTGGCACTCGTTCGACGAGATAATCATTCAACTTATCTGCTTGGAGTTTGGCTGCCGGTAGCTTCTCCCTTGCAACAGGGACCACACCTGTCGAGTGCGATGTATCGGATACGAAGTCATGGAGGCTCAGCAGGCTGACCAACTGATCCTTGCAAGGGCCCTGACGAGGGAATAGGACAACAGCGTCGATGACGGCGGCATGCTGGATCAAGTGGTGTTCAATCTCGCTGACCTCTACGCGTTGCCCTCGCAACTTGATCTGCGTATCCTGGCGTCCAACGTAGATGATCGACCCATCTGGCGCTTGTTGGACCAGGTCGCCTGTGCGATAAAGGCGGTTTGGAGCCCTGAAATCATACGTGGACGACCAAACAGGCTCTCCCAAGAAATTCGCTAAAGTCTTTTGCTCATCGTTAAAGTACCCACGAGCCAGATGCGGCCCTTCAATGAGCAACTCTCCCCGCGCACCGATTGGCACCAGACGATTATGGCTATTCGCATCTACCACCCAGAGCGCACCGTGTATGGGGGGACCAACGTTCATGGTGTTGCATCCCGGCATGAGTAGGTTGCAACAACTTACTATGGAGCATTCAGTTGGTCCGTAACCGTTATAGAGGACTACGTGATTGATCCACCGATTGACCACGTCGGGTTTGACGGCTTCTCCGATCAGGACCAAGGTCTCTAGTGACGGTATTTCACCTGGTGATAGAGTTCCGGATACTGTCGGAGTCAAAAACGCATAGTTGACTTTGTAAGAGCGCATAGCAGGCCCAAGTCTGTTCATGCGGTCCTCCTCAGAAATAATGCACACGCAGCCACCATTATGCCATGCGGCAAAAGAGTCGTGAATCGAGGCGTCGAAGCTATAAGAGGAAAACTGGACCATCCGGGTATGTTGATCCAGCTTACTCTTGACTGAGGAGCTAAATTTTACTGTAGAGTAGTGAATGGCGGTACAGAGGTTTTCGTGGGTAAGCATCACACCCTTGGGAATGCCGGTACTCCCTGAGGTATAGATGATAAAGGCCAGGTTCTCCGGAGTCGCCAGACAACGTGGTTCTCCCAGTGCCGGTAGTTGAGTTATGAGGATGTCGTCAACTTCGACAACGTGCGGGACAAGGTCGGTAAATTGGGTAGCGAACTTGTTTGTCGTGAGAACGATGTTGGCTTGGCTGTCCCTGAGAACAGTCTGGATCCGCTTCATCGGCTGGTTAGTGGCAAGAGGAACCACGGCACCGCCGGCCTTCAGGATCGCTAGCTGAGAGACTGCTGCCCACTTCGATTTCTCAAAGTAAAGGCATACTCTCGCCTCCGGTTGTACGCCCAGCTTGGTGAGATGCCAAGCCAGCTTGTCGGAGGCTTCGTTGAGATCTCTGTAGGTCAAATCGCCATCCCAGCCCTGGACGGCAAAGGCATCCGGTCGAAGGAGTCGTTGTTCGAGCACCTTTTCATGGAGAAGAGCATGGACTGTTGGCGGCATGCTTTTGTTCCATTCGCGAATCTGCTCGATTTGCTTTGCGGGAACGACGTCAATCTCTCCAAGTGCGGCATTCTCACTCATAATCTGGGTCATGGCCTTTTTGAAACTTTCTGAAATACTCTCTGCGGTTTGCTGATCAATCCGAGAGTGCCAGTAGTCTATGAGGACTTCCAATCCCCCGTTGTCGGGCTGGATGTTCAGAGTCAAGTCATACTACATCATATTGGTCAGCCTCAGTGAGAAGAGCTTACCTCGCAACTGCAAGATCAGGGGTCCTTATAACTCACCTCGGAAGGATTGGTTTCGTCAAGCACCCTGAATTCCAGACCCGAACCTTGCAGCAGTTCGCCTTCTGCTCTCATTTGGAACGTCATGATTGTGTTCCCTCTGAGACGAGAAAACTCTTTGCCTCGGCTGTCGTGGCTCGTAGCGAGAACGCCTGGGTGAGACAGCCCTTGAACGAGATCGTGTTTCAACTTTGACAGTGTTTCTGCAATGTTCGTTTTGCCCGATATGTTCACCCTACAGATCGTAGTATCCACGAAGGCCCCAACCGCACGGTCGATGCCCTCGAGCGGGATGTGACGGCCGGAATTGGTGTACGAGAAGCAAACATCGTCCGATACCGTGTAGGACCCAAGAACAAGCGCCCAACTCAGTTGGCAAAGGTTTGCGATGGTGATGTTGTGCTTCCCGCAGAACCGTTCAAGGACTCCGGGACCTGGGTCAACCCGAAGGCGCACAGTCCTCATGTCCTGACGTTCGATGTGATCGCCCTCCGTCGGGAGCAGAGAGGGTTGGGCGCCATCGAGATAGTCAGACCAGTAATCCATGATGCCTGCTGAATCAAGTCCTTGTTGATAGGAAACGAAATCACGGTACGAAATGGCCGTAAGTGCCGCATCATAATCAAGATAAGCCCGAAAGAGGTCTTGAAAGATGATGCGGAAAGACTCTCCGTCCACAAGAGCATGCGACATATCCAGCCTGATCAAAGCAGAGTGGTCGGATTGTCGACAAAGAACCGCCCGGTAGCTTGCATGTTCGTCGGTGAGGGAGACAGGATGACGCAGTAGAAGGTCTTGGGCAAGACTTGCTTCTTTCTCGCCATCCACAAACTCCAAAAGCGCAGCCCCGTCTCTCATCACCACTTGTTCAAAATGACCTGGACGATTGATACTATCAATGAACACAGTTCTGAGAGATGCGTGCTGCTTAACAACGCGCTCCCAAGCACTGCCTAGTCGCACATAATTCAATGGATCCCCTTTCGCAGGGGAGGTTATGCTGGTGATAACGCTGCAGCGGTAGAATCCTGGGTTGGCACTCTGGGCCACCAGGAAAATGTCCTGGATTGGGGAGCAGGGGAAGACATCCTCCACTTCCCGTAACGGGTCTTTGGCCAAGGGCTTGAGGTTATTCGAGACTAGATCGTCAAGCTCCGTGTACGAAAGACTGAGCAGCGGGAAGTGGCTGAGTGAAGCCCGTGGCTGGTACTTGCGAAATCGAGAGAGCAAGCTAGACAGGGTAGAATTGAGCTCAGTCGTCATTTGGCTGAGTATGGTTGTGTCCTTGGATCCACGGCTTGGGCTCAAGCAAAATCTAAGATGCTCTTGATCCCAGAAGGGCCGAACAAGGAATGAAGATGGTGTGGGAAGTAACGCAACAGGGAGCTGCAACGATTGCTGACTCTGGTAAACCTCCTGAAGCGACTCTCGTCCCAGGCCAGGCAGTGACTTTAGGAATGTCGGGTCCAGGACAACATGATCTGCCGTGGCAAGAGAAGCGGAGATTTCTGTTGCCTTGGCATTCTCCTGAAATCCCAACCGGGCATCCTTGATACGTCTCAGAAGACTAATGTCTCCCTCCACGCCTGTATGTCCTGCCACGAAAGCTCTCATCTCATCAAAACATCCAATTGTAGAAGAAAAGTCGCCCAACTTTGAGCGGCTCTCAGGTCTCCCGTCAACAACGGTGCGGAAGACTAAGCGTTTAGCATGCTCCTCCTCTATCGACTTCATAGTCTGGCAGATGGCTGCCAAGATGAAGTCTTGGGGCTCTGTTCGCAGGACGGCGTGAACAGAGTCCTCGAAGAGCAAGGTGGAGGTGTCTTGGTCGATATCCACCTGCATCCGGTCAGACGAAGCCTCACGGCGCGAGTCTACGGATTCATGCACAAGGTCAAACCCATTAGCCGGTCGATTGACCAGAGGGCCGCCTAGCATGGAACTCGGGGATTCAGATGCCAAGATAGGGAAGTCCTTCTCGGTGCGCTTCGACAACTCGGACTGTTTCCAGTCACTGAATGAAGCGCGGTGTCCTCCAACAACTTGATGGGTACTGAGCAGAGCATCGAGATCGATGACAAGTGCATCCCAAGAGCGAGCATCCACGGTCGCACGAGAGGCGTCGAGTCCAAGGTACTGAACTGTAGATGTACTTGCTTGTACGAAGACCATGGCCGCGAAAGCATACTTCAAGCTTTGTTGTGACAATGTGTTCATCCCTTTCTCGATCATTCCCTGAGGATCGCCAAGGTCTGCCTCGACCTCGCAAGTCCTATACAGGAAAGAATCCTTGCCCTTTTCTGCCGCAAATAGTTGGTAACCTTGTCCAGCCGCTGGCGCAAGGCGAAGTTGAAGCACTGCATGGCGGTTCACAAGCGTCCGTAGACCATCGGCAAGTACACTTTCGGTGATTTCATGCCTGAGTTGAAACACCTTGATTTGCCGGCTTTGAGAGGAGGCGTAGAGCTGCTGCAACTGCGTCGAGGGCACCAAGGACTCGCCGTCATGTCTGTTTGACAATTTTGCGCCATTAGTCGTCGTCCTGTTGGTGGTGCCATTGGCTGCTCCACTGCTGTTGGTTGATTTTGCGATTGCTCCTGGGCGATGCCGCACTTTCGCGCATTGGCAAAGCTCCTTGAGGGTGTTGGCATGGAGAGCATCGTGGATACTGATGGTGTATCCAGCCTCGCGGCAGCGTGCCATGAGCTTGATTGCCAGCAATGAGTCTCCTCCTTGCGCAAGAAAAGACTTGCCCATCTTCATTCTCTCGACCGGCCGACCCAGCACTTGGGCACACATCTCAATGAGGTGCCGCTCATCTGCGGCATTATCAGCCTTTTCGCCGCCACGAGGCTCTCCAGATGCCGCTTGTGTATCCATCTTTGCGTCAGCCAATTAGATGGGAAATTCGGTGATGATTAGTTTGATTGGTCAAGCACAGTAGTAAAGTGACTCGAAAACTTGGTCTGGGTGCAATCGAGGCCCTTCAGAAACTGTCCTAATAAGAGAGTGATGGCGTTGGGCGGGCTGCGATCTGAGACTAGCTAATCTGCCGTAGATTCTTGGCTGAAATTCTCTCCGGGAGGAGGAGAGGCTTTTCCGGTTCGGACATGCCTTGAGCATGGATCAAGAGCCGAAGTCACTCTACGGTCCTGAGGATATCACATTTTTAGTGTGGTACTTGTCTCGCAAGTCTCTTCGAGTCTCGTCTCCTGAGTTCGTTGCCGTGAACTCCCAGGATCCTCGCCTTTCTGACATCACTCGTGTTACAACCCACATATGATCAACGAGGACTCGTCATAAAGTTCCCAGTTACGGAAAGGGGCCACATCCTTTAGGAGTCAGGCAACTCCAGAACAGCAGCACACGATAACCTTGAGGTTTCCCGGATCCCGGCCCTAGCCGCAGCCAACGGTCAGCATCGAGAGAGAGAGAGAGAGAGACCCTGAGAGACGCCCCCGTTTCCGTAAAAATAAAACTCGACAGGGTCATCGTGCGCTGTCAACAAAACGGATAGGGTAGAACGAGCCACAGAGCTCACGATACTACGTTTGCAATCCCGGAACCTGGGATATTTCTCTCAAAACAAAATCCTCTTTTTTTTGTTTCCCACTCCGAGCGGCGCGTGTCTAGATGACCCACAGGAGGGAGCGAGTCATTTGATTCAGCATGCAATCAATCCCCCGGTCATGGATCATTCCACCCCGGCCCGGCAGTAACCCGGCTAGGATGAGCCGGCGTGGGTTTATTAAACCAGGTGAGACAACAACGAGTGGGACTGGCTCGCAACTGAGACATTGTAGATATACTTGCATGTTGGGCCGATTATGCAATTTGGAGCCGCGATGTGACCCTTGTCTAGGCGTTTTCTCTATAACCATAGACGCCGGCCCAACGTCGATGCGCCATCTCGATCTCCGATTGTCGGATCTATTGGTTACCGTTTCGAGGTCGAATCTGCCTAAACGTCTACAGTGCGTGTGTCCCTGCAATGCAGATCCTCATGCTGGGTCCAATGCCGGTCCTAAGGCACCGGGGTAACGTGTACACATTGCTCTCTATCATGGTGTGATTTGTCGGAGGATTGCATG
>JAMYIC010001010.1:3930-18670 GCA_024112705.1 Microcera coccophila
AATAACATCTTTTTATCAACCAATTATCATGACCTGCCTTCTTTGATAGAGCTGTTACTCACCACATATCACAATGCTACACGTATCACGTTGAGAGCATGGTTAGAATTAGGACTACTAGTTTCGAAAGTTGGGTTCAGGATATGAATGGGATTGAAGTTTGTTGAACATTCCTTCTATCTAGGAGTCTTGATTCTGTACTTTCTGAGGGATTCATAGGCGGGGCGCCCATTTTATCACAGTGGACATGGGAAGTAGGTTTAGGAACACTGCTATCCACATAAGGATGATGCTACGCCAGCGGTGGGAGAGAATCGGGCCGGGAATGTAGCTCTAGAGGTGCTCAAGCCCATATCGAGACTACCGAGACCAAGAAAGCACAGGCAGCGTGCGAGCAAAGTATTTTATTGCTGGGGTGGGGCATTGAAAATACTGTTTATTTCCTTCTTCTCTTCTCCCCTTTCATCTCTGGGATCAGGGGTTTGGTGTAACGCTTTGTTGGGGTCTCAGTAGGACCCAGTTGGGTGATGGTGAATCAAACGGTGTTGTTCTGATTGAGCATGTGGAAGTTACCAGACTAGAATGACCCGCTGCAGATTGGTAAGGGTGGTGAGAAAGAACTTTAAGGTATGGTATCATTGAGCTTGGAATCAAACCTTCGCCCAAAGTTGGCAACGCTTTTCATCCCGCCGCCTCTCGATGAGGTCGAGAGCTGTCGTGCACCTCGACTGAGCATAGGCGTTAAACAGGCAAGCCATCCAGTCTTCAGACCAAAACAAAACACCCCCCATTCTCGACTTCAACAAAGTTCGGCTTTCCGCCTTGTTTCTGAATATCTTCACCTTGATGCTTTCGCTCATCCTCAAGACCCCATTCCACCGTCCGGAACGTATCCACCGTACGAAGAAGTCTCATCAACACTCCAGCATATGCAAGGCGTGAATGGTGCGTGAGAAGCCAGTATTTTACACCACCCACTCTCCGGTACAAAGCCAGGCCACCTTGAACGCCCAAAGTGGTCTGTCGCCCTAGCGTGTAGCTTTCCTTTAGACCGTGGAGCATGGCGAGCTTTGCTGTCGGAGGTTCCGAGTCCAGGAAGGCCTGCAAGGGACCTTCGTCTAGTCGAGTACCGTGTGGAGAATGTAGTATGGCCTCGTGTACTTCCTGTCCGTTTTCTGCAGAGTGCGTCCAGATTATGGCGAGGCCATAGTTGAGCTCGTGATGGCCCAGGCAACGAATTGGATTCAACCAAGAAGGCAAAGCCTCGGGGTGCAATCCAGGGTCACTCCAAGAACGAGTCGATGGCTCAAAGTTGTGAATCAGAGATATCGTATTGAAATGACCCCAAGGCTCTACAATTTCAGCAGCCTGGGGGACAGCAATGACAGGTATCCGTTTGTCAAATGCCCGCAACGTCGCTTCGTGTACATGATCGAGATAGTGGAAGCCCAGGAGAATAGCATCAACCCCGCCAGTGTATGCGTCCTCGCCCACGCTCTGAGTCGGAGCCGGGGTCACGCCTTGCAGGTGCTTGAACGTGGTGTCTTCGATTTGCTTTATGGCGTCCTCGATTGCCGCTGGGTCTGGGAGCGCCGGCGGCGTCGTCAACGAAAGCCAGATGACCCAAGAACCCCACTGACTGGTCGGGCCAGCAAGCCAAGGTTCGAACACAACATGGAAGTATGCCTTTCCAGTCGATGCCCGTTCGGAAGCGGGGCGAGGGAACGAGAATAGCCAAGAGTTGTCGCCGTTGAGCGACGTCATCAAAGGCCGGAGGGTTTTTGGCGATGAGGCAAAGTGCGCCTCCAACGTCGTTTTCCTTGCTGAGTCCGTCATCGCCATGTATTCGCTCGTTACTGGGATTGACGAAACGGGAAGAAATTTGTGAATTATCGTGTTCGCATAAAGTGGAATTCAATCAAGGGAGGATTGCCCGCTGGTGGTTAGCATTGAGATGGTGTGAATGACATCAACCAAAGACTCTAGCGCTGACATGGCGCTGACTCCCCGCTGAAATGCGACTCACGTGTCGGGAAACGATTGGAATCACCCTCAGATCATTGGAAAGATGTTTCACCGGTAGCTGACAGATCCAAGTAGAAGAAAAGGGCTTTGGATGAGTGATCAGCGACTGACGAGGAGAAGCTTTCAAGCACCAAAAACAGAGCCTTCCAGAGAAGACGGCGGCTAGCTAAAAGGATGGCCAGCAAGGCACTCTGCAGTCTATGCACGACAATTTTCAGCGTCATTTCAAGGGGAATGTCTGAATCCAATTCAATTCCAGTTACATAGCTCTCAAGCGTCTCCGAGCTTTTTGTCCTACGAGTATGAGGAGTCTGAGGGGCCTGAGGCTGCCTGAATTCGCTGCCTCAGTCCCGCGCCCCTCTCTAGGCAGCACATCATTTATCAAGACCTCTGGTTTCCGTCCTACAAGTCACAGCTTTCATTCCCATCTGTTCTGCTTCTCATCCCGTCGCCCAAATCGCTTCAACAGGATGAGTTCTTCTACTGCCAACACGCCCTTGACGCCGCGTCAATCTCGCGTTATCGGTGCGCTGCTAGCGCTCCACGCTGGCGACTCGCTGGGTGCGACCGTCGAGTTTCGAACCCATACGCAAATTGCTCAACGCTACCCCGGTGGCCTTCGAGACATCATCGGTGGTGGTATATTCTCGTGGCCTCCCGGTCATGCTACCGACGACACCGACATGACCCGGGGCGTGCTGCTAGCCTACCGTGATGTGAAGCCCGGCGAGGACGTCGCGCGGCTCGCCGGCGACAACTTCCTCGACTGGCTGAACGGCAAATGGCCTAACCGCAAGATTGGATCTCTCCCACGAGACATGGGCAACGCCACGAGTCGCGGACTGGGTCTCTACTCGAAGACGCGAGATCCGGATCGTGCGGGCGCTGGAGCCGATCAAGCTGGCAACGGATCGCTCATGCGTTGTCTCCCCACTGGCCTCTTCCAGTCGGACCCTGCAAAGCGAGTGGAGGAGAGCATTCGAATTAGCAAGATCACGCACAATGATTTCAGGTGTACGACTGCATGCGCCGCCTACACCGCCATCGCGGCTTCGCTCATCGACGGCTCATCGCCAGACACCGCGGTCTCTGCCGGAGAGTCCTACGCGAAGGATCTGGAGAGGGGCGAGGCCGGCTCGGTGTCCAAGGCGATTCGAGCAGGCAGGGAGCTCCGGATAGTGGACATGGCCAAGAACGGGCCTCCGGCCGAGCTGACAGATCAAGCCGGTGGTTATGTGCTTGATTCCTTGACCATTGCCGTCGCCGCCACCCTCGACGATCGGAGCCTGGTGGATGTGTTGGTGGATGTCGTGAGCATCGGGGGAGACACTGACACGAATGCTGCTTGCGCTGGGGGGCTTCTTGGGGCGAGGGATGGCGAGGCTGCTATTCCTGAAGACTGGAAGCGGAAGTTGCAGTTTAGAGAGGAATTTCAACAGATTGCTCTAGAGCTGGTCAAAGAATAGAAGTTAGAGGCTCTAGTTCTCCAACTATCGAAGAAAGCAAGGATCATTTTTGACAAACTGGTCACGAGACAAACAAGTCTGCGTTTTGTTAGATTTAGATGACACGCAAGTAAGGCCATCATCATAAAATCCTCCCGAATTCCCTGCTTCCAGTTCTACTAAATTATTTGCTTCTGCAAGATGGTTACAGAGTTGGCAACAGACAAGCCGCGAATAGCATCACGATCCCAATGAAAGCCGAATGACTCCCAGGCCCTGCGTCCAAATACCTCCTCTGGGCAGCTCCAGTAAACTGACTTGCAACAGAGGTCGGCGAAAAGGTCCCGCTAGGCCCCTGACTATTCCGCAAAGCAGTGCTTGTGTTTGCACCTTTTGGCATCGGAGTAACCGGCATCGACGTTGGCTGGATCCCTTGTGTCGCATTGCTAAATGATGTCTGGGGCGATTGCTCGCTCATGAAGGCTGACATATTCGTTGCGACGCAATTGTCTGTTGTTGCCCCCCGGCGCCTCACTTTTCTCAAGCCAGGAGGGCAGACATCGGCAGGTATGTTGCAAAAGGGCGAACCGGGTATTGTGACGTTGTCACATACAAGGCCGGCACCCGAAGGACAGCATTGGCTCCCACATAGGCTAATATTTGCATTGTTAGCCACCACTTCTCAGTCAAAACATTCCTAGTCTATGGGAGTGCAAATGAGAGAGAGGGTCAAGGATTGTGAACTTACAACTCACCCCCAGGGCAGTGACTTGGAAGCATGAAAGGGCCCGTGGGAGCAACCCCAGTGCAGATCCCGGATTTCTGGCCCTCCAAGCCTGGTGTGGGTGAGCAAGCGGGCTCCCCGATGATGCCTTGAACCACATCGCAACAGATGCCGAAGCAAGCCAAGCTGCAACCAGGAATCGGGATGTTGTCGCATTCTGAACCAATTAGACAGCAACCAAGTTGGCCATCTTTGATTGCGCAATAGTCGCCTATCGGACAGCAGCCGCCATCAGTGCACTGTACAGAAGTAGGACAGGCGAACGTAAATAACGGGAACAGGCGCATCTCTTTGTCACCTGGTGAGGTTGGCGTGGGTTCCAGGCCCGCCTCGTCGTTCGCATCGTCGACTAAGGCTATGTGTCGCTTATGGGGCTCTCGGGGATGAAACCCATCTTTTCCCCAGGCATCTCTAGGCAATGAATGATGGTTGGTATCCCGTACCGCTAAGCCGATGCCCCCTTGGGGGTGCTGTGGGATTGGTGGTAGAGCGTGTTCCAACGCAATGCAAGCCGAGATGAGAGCTAGAACACAAACAATGCTTGGCCCTGCCATGTTTTGCAGGTGAAGCATGTTGGCTAAAGAATGCAATTGTGGAACAGCACCAAGCCTACGCCGTGTTCTTCGTTCCTTGCTTGAACGGATACAACAGAGGAGCGTGTCTGTGATTTATATCTGGTCAAGAAGGTTCGTGATGTTGTAGAGTGCCCCACTTGAGGATAACGTTCGCTTACCTAGGGTCCTACGTCTGATGGCTTGTTCCGTGTGGCTAAAAGGTTCATGCTGCATGGTGTAAGGATGTGCAAACGAAGGCATAGCCCCGGAAGAGCTCGCAGCCCGAGGCTGTTCTGCGTCGGTTGGTCAGTTTTCTCGTAAACAGATGCCTTGAAATTCAATACCTTTTTATCCGTTCAGCTATTAAGAGACCTTGATAGAATCACAGACCGATTACAACATCTAGCTTTAGCCTGAAGGAACCATGTCGAAGATAGATGGTTAGAACCAAACCGAAGCGATGGGAATGGGGTCTTAGGTGATCCTGCTTAGTATGATCGTAAGCGTGTCTACAAGTCTGCCATTTCTGCCGTATCCGTCGGGGAGACTAAACGGCTACAGTAACCGAGCACGGCAACGATGATGCTCAAAATTGTCATTTCATAGCAACCCGCTAGCGAAAAACGCAGACGGTAACTTCCAGCGGCAAAGCGGCACATCAAAGCCTCGGAAGTCACCGAATAAAGGTCCGCTTGAGTCAGGGTCTCGAAAAGATCATGGCCGAAGGTCGTTCCGTTCCGATATGGATGGCACTCTTTAGAGTGGTGATGGAGAACGACAGGCCCTGTAGGGATAGCTTTGCGATGAAAAGTAAGATATTTCGACCATTGCACGTTCAAAGTTTGAGGGCTTTGGGTGTGACCTTGATCTTCAATGTTATTTCTAGCTAGTTTTTGGTCGCTGGTCTCCCTCGTGGTCATTGTCATCAAGACTGGATAGGTTATGGCACTCGCCTTCTATCCTGAAGTGCACCATTTGAGGACCACCTAAGAATCCTTCTTACTGGAAGTTTATTGTCGACGCTAACCTTGAGGCTACGAGCAGGTTACATGAAAAACAATCCCCATCGTCAACGGCGAGTGTGAGCACGAATGGTATGAGCTTCGCCACTACTCAAGGGAAGTCGGGGTCTCCAGTTGCATTTATCGCTCAATCGCCTTTTTTGTGAGAAACTACAATGACTCATCGTCCAATGAGTTCCTTCGAGTGAAATGATTTCTCGTCATTGCGAGAATTCGTAGCAAGTCGGCGTTACATTGACGAAACAAACTGGTAGGGTCGGAGTGTGGAACTCTCCCCGGAAACGCAAATAAGCTGTTTCCCGCGCCGAGACAATGGCCGCGGGCGACGTTTCTGGAGTGGCAAACCGCTGATAGCGAAATTTGCCAGCTGATCAATTGTTGTGTTTCTTTCCGCGGCGTTCTGCATAAGCTGTACTTGGAGGGCGCTTTGCTTGAAGAGGAAAGTTTCGCCGGTAATGATGGATTCCCCGCATTCCGCGGGTGTTGATAAGATCTCCGTCGCCTTCATCTGACATTATATATATTCGCAGACCATCCTTCATTTTCAATTCTGTAACCTCTCAAACATTGTTCTTCTCAGAATCACGTTTCTCATACCATCACCATGGCTCCCTCTGCAGTACTACCGAGCGTCGCACCCGATGTCGCAACTCACAACAAACAAAAGGAAGCCTCTCACACGCAACATGGCCATGAACTGGTCAACAAAACTCCCCTGCAAGCCATGTCGCACGGCGATGTCGTCCTGGCAGGCATCCCCAAACACGTCGACTTTGCTTCGCACCGGACGTGGCAGCTCGAGCACATGGCCGCCGCCTTTCGCCACTGGCACCGCGAGGGCTATGTCGAAGGCATGAGCGGACACATCTCCGTACGCGACCCCGAGTTCCCCAACGCCTTCTGGACGAACCCGCTGGGTCGACACTTTGGCCTTCTCAAAGTCAGCGATATGATACTGGTCGATCTCGAGGGCGCCGTCATCGGCGGCAGTCGCACGCGTCCGCCCAACACGGCGGGATTCCTGATCCACGCTGCCGTCCACAAGGCGCGGCCTGACGCCCACTCCGTCTGCCACTGCCACAGCGTTTACGGAAAGGCGTGGTCCGTCTTCGGTCGCCGGCTGGAGATGCTGACCCAGGACGCCTGCAAATTCCGCGGCGATGCTCACAGCGTCTACAACAGCTACGGCGGCGTTGTCCTGGGCAGCGAAGAGGGTGACCGCATCGCCGCGGCGCTGGGACCCAAGGGCAAGGGCTGCATCCTTCGCAACCATGGGCTCTTGACGGTTGGACAGACAGTCGACGAGGCGGCGTTCTTGTTTACCTCGATGGAGAGGAGTTGCCAGGTCCAGCTTTTGGCTGATGCTGCTGCTGCGGCCGGCGGCGCCGAAAAGGTCCTCATCGTCGACGAGGAGGCAAACTTTACCTTTGATGTCGAGAGCGATCCCGAGATTTGCTATTGCGAGTTCCAGGTATACTATGATTTGGAGGACGAACTCTCTCATGGGGATTTTAAGAAATAAATGGAATGGGCACGCCAGACACATTTCGATGGACGTGTAGGCATTAAGAAGAGTGCTTTGAATATTCATACAAAAGGTGTCTAAATACGTACAGGCTCCTACAACTAATAGTATCATTCTCAATGACATGCTTTGCCATACTTTCTCAAACGCAAGTAATTGTACGGTAGAGGCGTCAGATATCCAGCAGACATGGAGAGGACTGCCGCCATCCAGAACGCCGGAGAGTCAAACGCAACTGCACCCCCCGTCAAATGGTAGTCGACGGCATTTTGGGCCGCTTCCATGGTAATCATGGAAATGAAGCTCATTCCCGCCGCCGTCTTTGCCGCAGTAGGCCACGATAAGCCATCGCGACCCAGCCGGAGGAGGACCGTCTCCAGCAGCATAGAAGAAGTAAGGCCGCTTGCCACTACCAATCCGTTAGTATCAACGCTGAAATTGGAAAAGACTTGTTGCAAAATTAGGGACTCACTTGATATGGTCATTATGGCTCCCACGCCTATCTCGGGGTAACACGACTGCAAGAACCACATGGCAGAAAAGTCTCCCAACGTGCACCCAACAAGGCAACGAAAGGTGTTGATAGCGGCGCGACCCCAGGTTGGTCTGGATGACCAAAATCCCATTGAGGTTAGGGGCAAGGAAGGTAATGTTGTCTTTGCGCATTTTCTGGCGTCAGATTGCTCGTGGCTACACTTGGCTCTGCGCTGTGGTGAGACGTGCCAGAGGCCTAGGCGGCTTGCGTACAGCGTAGCCGGCCCTGAAGAAGCAACGCTCCGGCGTAGGAGATGAGACGCGGGTGGCAACCGCGTCGTAATCATCGTGTCTGCGATCCGAGGGAGAGACTTGCGTGAAATGACTCTGGGCGGCGGAGAGGTCTATCGAAACCGCACCATAGTACAGGAATGAAACCGTTTTGTAGAAGGAGAATTGGATGGAAACGAGCAAGGAAAAGAGAGAGAGAGAGAGCAATTGAAGGCTCCAGTTAGCGGCTAAAACCACGCATCAAGCCTTGTTCATTAGCGTCAGCCTGACAGGGAGTGAGTGGATGCTCGGACCGTTGCGGAATCCAGAAGCCTTTGGATACGATTTCCAACAGCGAGCGCCTTTGGTTTTGATGACTACGAAACGGAATTCGCTTACGTGAAAGATTGCTGAGGCCCAAACGCCATGTATACTGTTCTATGGCTGGCGAAAAGTGTCGCCATCGTGCTTTGTAGATCTGGCCAACTGCTTGAGCCGCTCAGACGTTAGACTCTATCACGTGGTAATTGATGAAGCTCTTAGCCCAAGTGGACTCACTCTCCTCACCTTGCTTTCCAACTACAAAAGCATCAGTTGACAGCCATGAACTCCCGGGTTGCGAACTCCTGAAAAGACCTAGCGCTTTGCTACCAGGTCCAGTTGACTCAGAGATGGTCCTACTACCCATATTGCTCATTGCGGCTAGCCTGAGTGTCACTGCAGTGCACCGCGCCAACGCCCAGATGGCTGATTCAAATATTGCTGCTATGTCAGACGACGAATTCAAATGGGACAGTACTGAGCATGCGTACGGAGCAGACTTGTTCTTCGGAACTCTGGACGATATGATCTTCGAGCTGAGGGGCAAGGTTTCCGCTTCACGCACTGAACAACAGCAAGAAACCATGAATAGAATCCTCGACGACAGACTACGGGAAACCCCGACACTGACGTACGATTACCTCACTCGGAGCGTGGAATATGGGCACATCTTAGTTGTTTCCACGCTCCTTGGCCTCGGAGTGTCGCCGGCTGAGGTCGACGAAGACGGGAGATCGTCCAGTGCCGCCTTGCATGCTGCAGCGACCAAGGGCCAGACGGAATGTCTCCGGCTACTCATTGACGCCGAGATTGACATCGATCTTCCAGATCGTCCTATACATAAGCGCTACATCAAGAGGTCGCCGCTCCAATCTGCCATCGAGCAGCATCAATTCGAGTCCGCCAAGGTCCTCCTCGGCACTGGAAAGGCGGACCTCACGCAGAGGCATCCTTTCACCAGTCTCACTCTAGCCCATATGGCAGCAACGGAAGGGGATTTGGAACTCCTCCAGGCCCTTTTGGAGCATCCCGACTACCCCCCTGGACCCTCAGCCCTGACCTCTTCGTCAACGCGGCAGGAGATTTGGGAAGTGGAGTTGACTATACGGCTTGCGGCTTATTCTGCAAACATGCAGGCTGTCGAATACGTGCTTGCAAAATACGGGTTTCCATTGGAAGCGGAGGAGGATACCTGGAAAGGACAGCTTTTGAACTCTGTTCAAAGGAAAGTCCTCGTCGACACGTTCCGATACGCCAGTAGTAGCGACCGCTTGGCTCCGATGGAACTACTGTTAGACTACCTGATCGGTCCCGATGGCGAGCCGTTCCCCGAACTCGCGACAATGAGGCAAAACTTCAACGGCGGGAGGTTCTACGCCTCCCAAAGCAACGCATTCGAAGTATTTGACCTTCTCATGCGCCTAGACATGGCAGGCGCGCCAAGTCCGCCGACACTTGAGGAATGGCAAGCCTTTGAGAAACACATGACCCGATGTCTCTGCACAGCCGCACGAAGTGGAAGTCTCCCTATCGTTCGGAACTTGGTGGAGAAACAAGCCGTCGACGTCAACAGGGGTGAAGCATCTGATTACGGAGACTTGACACCCACGAGCCCCCTTCAGCTGGCTGCAGGGGCAGGAAGGACAGACGTCGTTACGTATTTGCTCGAAAACACGGACGCGAACATCCATACAGGGTCTGGAGTATCGCCTGGCAACGAAGGAACGCCGCTGTATCGCGCGGTACGAGCGGGCTGTGCCGAAGGTGCGCGTGTCTTGTTGATCCACGGGGGGCCGATGACCAGGAAAGTCCCAGATAAGCATCCGGATTTTGGACAAGGGGCGGTAGTTGTAGACGTTGTTGCGTTGCCGGGATCTTCGGGTGTCCGGGAAATCGTTTTGGTCTGGGGCTACCAGGGCGCGGATGTTGTTCATACAGAGTATGACGATGAGCGTATCGTCCGACTTGTGTTGGGGGAGCAAGATGAGAAGTGGTGGGGGGAGATACAAACTTCCCCCAGCTAGATATGGTTCTTTGAAGGGGCTGAGGACTATCTGCCCTGGCTCGCTGGGCATTTCGAGCAAAGAAAACAATAAAAACCCAGTTCTATCCTTACCCTTTCTACCTGTCAATGCACCATGTCACCTATCCTCATCACGCCCCGGCCAGAGAATCTTCCGTCGTATCACAGCCGAAACCAGAGCATACAGGACAACAAACCATACAGCCACTAAAAATACCGTCATAACGCTCGCAACCCATTGTATCCCTTCGCTGTCAAGTTCCTCTCCTATAAGCCCCGTTGCGATTGTAAAGCCAACATTGGGAAACACAAACGCCCACCACGTCAGCGAGAAGCGAAGTCGCCATTTGATGGCCGAAGCCGTGACAGCGAGCAAACTAAAGGCGAAGAACCACAGACTAACCGCCCATAGCCATATCCCAATCCAAAGTGCCAGGATTCGCAAAACTTGAGGCGCCATTGGATATGTCGCGAAATACCCGTAGCCCTCGGGAATAGCGTGAGCCATCTCGATGATTGCCACGGATGTGAATCCCGCAGGACCTACGGCCATGAACATACCGGGGCGCATCGCCGGTGCGGGCAAGCCATCTTGCATCAACCGTCCGAGATACAGGGGGTAGACGAGAGACGCCACGATCCATCCTAGACCCTGATATGCGAGGCCTGCTACGAGAATAGGTAGACGATTCTCTGGGTCTTGCGAGGGAGCGATGGAAGCCGCAAGCGTGCCCGTGAGCATGGCTGGAAAGACGGGCAATATCCAAGCCGGAGTCATTGAGTGAATCGGTAGATGAGCCCCGTTGAAGAGGACAAAGAACTGCACGATGGCAGACAAGATCGAAACTCCGGCATAGATCCAGAAGCAAACTCGCAGGGCAACGGGCAACCAAGCGCCAGTCGACGAAACGCCATAAACAGCGGCGTTGGATAAAACGGTAGCGACGCTGAGGAGGAAGCACGGGAAGAAGAGGCTCTCCGTCGGATGCATCAAGCTCGTCCGCAACGCGGATGGAGTCTTCGAAAAGCGAACCACGATGCCCGTAACCAGAGACACGAAGAAGACTAGCGTGAGAACATAGAATACCTTCCCGACGGTAGCGAGGCCGGAGAATTGATGTGGCGTAGCGTGAAGCGCCAACGCGATCCCGCCTGTGCTCATCACCAACGTAAACCAGGCCCAAGTCAGATGCTTGATTCGCTCGCCCAAGGAAAGCCAGGTTAGGCTATGCCCTCGTTGGCTCCTTTGCTCCGCGGCACGCGTGTGGCCTTCTTCCCAGTCATCTCTCTTCGCGGTCCCGGCATGTCCGGGCGGGAGCCAGAGATTGAAGGGGAGGCTGCCCGTTGAGAGCGAGAACATGGCCGGAGGAGGAGGCTTGTCTTCGATGGCCGGGGATTGACGCGCCAGGGGTCGCGGGTGTCACGCGTGCATCTCTTTGGCGGTTCTAGTTGTCTTGTCGTCGATGAACAAGGTCATGGAATGGAATAGTCGTATTTTGAAATCGCGGTAGAGGTCCGATCGGCGTAAGCTGCAGATCCCGGCATGTTTTTTTGGTGGAGCGCCCATTCCAACGTCTAGACACAACGAGTATTCCCGGCTCTATGAATCTTTTATAGTTAGGTTGTCGGTTGAATACTGCAGACATAAAAGAGTTTAGCAAAATCATTGAGGTTTGCCAGCTTGCTGTGGTAGCAAACAGGTGGCCACTATACGAGGCTGCCATGCCTAAAGGCCCGATTGCAGGGATCCCTTTGGCCGACGAATGAACCGGTGGGATCCTTTCCCCTCAATCTCACCGATGGCTTTGTCCGTCAGCTTACCTAGCGCGGCGCGACTTTCAGAGACATCTACAATCAAGGCGACAGCTTATCATGCGTCTGCTGAGGACCGACACAATCGAGATCGAAGAGATCGAATATGGGAGACTCATAAAATACGCCATCCTGTCCCACAGATGGGGCCCAGGCGAGGTTTCTTTGCAAGATATGAGAGAAGGCTGCGCGAGAAAGAAACGGGGATTCAGGAAAGTCCAACAATTCTGCGCCAGAGCGAAAGCCGACGGGTACGAATACGCCTGGATCGACACATGCTGTATCGATAAAACAAGCAGTGCAGAGCTGTCCGAGGCAATCAATTCCATGTACCTGTGGTACTACGAAGCCGACAGGTGCTACGCCCATCTTGCGGATGTGCCCTCCAAATGTACCTTTGTGAAAAGCGAGTGGTTTACGAGAGGATGGACTCTACAAGAGCTGCTCGCGCCGTCCGAGCTCTACTTTCTCGACGACCAGTGGAACGACATGGGGACCAAGGCAAGTAAACAACAAGCTGTATCCTACTGCACGGGTATTCCCATCCGGATTCTCTCCGGAGAAGACGACCTAGAAACGGCCAGCATCGCACAGAGAATGTCGTGGGCTTCGAAGCGACAGACGACGAGACCTGAAGACGCTGCATATTGCCTGATGGGCATATTCGGTATCAACATGCCATTGCTCTACGGAGAACGAGAGGGAGCTTTCATGAGACTTCAGGAGGAGATTATGAAGATCTCGGACGACTACAGCCTCTTCGCCTGGCAATCTTCCGAGACGGGCGGTGGACTTCTGGCCACTTCTCCAGCCGCGTTCGAGGACTCCAGGAACATCGTTTCGTCTAACCCCCTCGGTGCCCCCAGAGACTCATTGACCGTGAGCAGTAGGGGGGTGCGTTTAGAGCTCCCTTTCCTCGGTCGTGGACCCAAAGGAGTGGGACTTGCCATTCTTAACTGCAAAGAAAGCGGCAGAGGTAACAACCAAATAGGCATCTACGTTAGAGATTTATCTATGACAATGGAAAGGTTTGAAAGAGTCCGGAGCGAAAGTCTCGAACGGCTTGATCTCGCGCAATTCGCACGGTCGCAGTATCCGACGAGAAGGATGCACATCCAGACAGGGCGGATGACACGGACAAGGAAGTTCACAGATGATCAGAAACGCAGTGGCAATGCGCACTATGAAATTTACCATTTCCTCAAGATAGAGGAACTGATGCACTTTTCGGATCCGAGGCCGCTGGTCTATGCAGCGATAGAAGGGGTTGAAGATCACGTATGGATGCTCCTCACGCGCGGCGACATTCACGTGGGCTCGAAAGACCACGAGGGTCGGACGCCGCTATCGTGGGCCGCCGCGGAGGGACACGAGGCCGTGGTCAACCTGCTGCTAAACCACGGCGCTCAGGTCGACTCGGGTGACCGGGACGGTTGGACACCGCTGTGGTGGACGGTAGTGGACGGCCTCGAACCCATGGTCAAGCTGCTACTCGACAAGGGTGCTGACGTCGACTCAAGAGACAAGGACGGTCGAACGCCCCTGTTTCAAGCCGTCCGCAGGAGATATACCGTCAAGTCGAAGAATAAGGGCGGGGAGATGGCGCTACCGGTAATTGCTGTGGATGGAAACAGAGCAATGGTCGAGCTTCTGCTCAAGCACGGCGCCAAGATCAACCCGCAAGACAACGAAGGTCGGACGCCGCTGGCGTTGGCTGCTGCGGATGGAAACGAAGCGATGGTCGAGCTGCTACTCCAGAACAAGGCCCCGGTCGACGAGATGGACCACCACCGTCGGACGCCGCTGACGCTGGCTACTATGCAAGGAAACGAGACCATTGTCAGATTCCTACTCTACAAGGGCGCCCCGGTTTACTTGAGGGACAGGGAGGATCGGACGCCGCTGGCGCTGGCGGCCATACAGGGAAACGAGACGATAGCGGAGCTGCTGCTCGAGAGAGGTACCGGGATATCGGCCTTGTGGAGCGACAAGGACGGCCGGACGCCGCTGGCACTGGCCGCTGCGCATGGAAACGAGGCCATAGTCAAGATGCTGCTTGAGAAGGGTGCACCGCACTACCTGAGGGACAGAGAGGGTCGGACGCCTCTAGCGCTGGCCACCGCCCATGGGCATGAAGCCGTAGTCAAGCTTCTGCAGGAGAAGGGTACCGAGGCCGACTCCGAGGACCTATGGGTACCTATCGAATTCAGGTCCAGTTTCCAGCGTCAGGGGACTGCCCGTGAATAGCGCTAAACGCCAACTTGAACTAGGTCCTATGTCAACGACTGAGATCCTTGTCCTTTGGGAACGCAAAGCTAGAGGGTCTCTCTTGCCTCCGGCGGCCCTACCGGGGGCCCTCCTCGCCTGCGGCTCGATATCAGCAGATAGATTGGACATGTCGAGCGAAGCGAGGAGTGCCCCCGGTAGGGCCAAATTGCCAGCACACTCCCCCTGTCCAGGGTGAGGACATGCCTTGGCAATAAAG
>JAMYIC010000102.1:0-29898 GCA_024112705.1 Microcera coccophila
TTATTAATTAAAATCCTTTTTTCTCTATATTATACTAACCTTAAGCTACTATTAGTTAACCTTGAGTATAGAATTAGGGTTATTTTAGACTAATTAGCTACTTAGCTTTAACTAAAGCGATTTAGACTAAATTTCTATACCCTATAACCTTATTTTAGTGTGCGATTTGACTTAAATCGCTTCTTAATAGTACCTAGGGTTAGGAACGGCACAGGTTAAGTCTTACCGATAAACTGTTCCCGCCCTTGATAATGAGATTCAAGGAGGTTGAATCGCAGGGCTAGTCTGTATGTATGGTACCCGAATGCTCGCAATACTTTTCTCTCAGGTTAGAGTAAGCGCAGTTTCCTAAAGCCAATCAAGGCTGCGTCAAGCCTTTGGGCAGCGCTGAATCCTCGCGTGGCTCATCATTTCTGTCAACGGTGGCAATTTGGCTTCCAAAGACTGGCGCCCGTCCGCAACCCTCAGCAACGATAATGGCTCGTTTTAGTGCATGTCGAAAATTTTAATATAAGCCTTTTAATGAAAAGCAATGACGTCAACTTGAATCGCATGAGAACTCCTTAATGAGAACAACACGACGGACTTGCTGGGCATGTCTCGCAGAATCGCCCAGGACGGGGACCCGGCCGTCGGGCCGAGGAAACAGGGCGTATGCATACAAGAAGCAAAGCCATAATGATGATAACTACCAGTTAGAAAAGGGTCACCAGCGCGGAGGCAAGGCTGTTGGCGGGACAAGGTAAGACAACGCTCGTAGTCCAGACAGGAGCCGATAGCCGGCGTAGCGGATGGCAATTGGATTGGGCATGTGCTAACGGCTGGAACAAAGGGATCTTTTGATGCCGCCGGCTCGAGTGGTCATGCCATGTTACGCGTAGATGATGATGCCCAAGAGACTGAGGACGGAAACCTGACCAGTCGATGTGACATTGGTCGTCGGGTGGGTGGCGGCACATACTTTGCGTCTATCTAGGAACACACGGCAGCACGTTACAGTTGACACCAACATTGAGGTGTTGGGCCTGTTCCGATAGGCACGTTCTTCAATGGAAAGGTCACATTGCCAACCGGAAGAGTCGGAATCCCGATGACTCTTTTGTCATTCCAGACCCAGACATAGCATTTCCGCCTGTAGGTCATTTATCAATCAAGATTCCCGGACAACTTTCGTTTACGAAGGTCCATGCCGATAGCTCCGTGCCACCATTGGGGTAATAAATACCCTTTGGTTAATTGGACGAATATATAGTGCAGAGCATCTCTATTATTGAAGTCAAATATACCATCACTTTCTTTGTACCGTAGCAGCCCTTCTTATACAAATTCAGACAACGCGAGATCTTCGTTACCATGTCGCAAAAGTGCGTACCCCCTGCTGTCTCGCTACGACATAACTCGCAAAAGAACCTGTTATCCACTCGCATTACGGCATAGCTGAGCGACGACCTGCAATTAATTAAACTAGTTTCGCTATCATCCTACGCCCCTCTTTGTGGGCACTCAAGAACCTCCCGCGTTCCCGCATTCCGGCTCGTCTTCGGTGTAAGGCGCACTACTGCGTAGGTACTGAAGTTTCTTTGCGGCTTTGCCGCCCTTTCGAATCCTTAGGGCTTAAATTACAACTTTGGGGACCCGTGGACTCAGGAGACATAGATCCAACCTCTTGGCAACGATACTCTGCGCTATAAAGTTGGGTGCTGCTTGGTGTGTTAAGAGTCAATAGCCGGCGCTTTTCCCGGCGACAATATACCGGTAAGAGATAAGACGACAAGCATCCTCGGTCATAGGATTAATCAGAGAGGAGATTCTGTACGGATTGGTCCATGAGGCTGCCGCGCACGGTCGGAATGGCCGCTGAATAAGGCGAATACACCTTGGCAGTTTTAATACTCCTGTTCGAAGGATTCCGCACCCAGCGGTACGGTAATCCTGCGTACCTTAATCGGGACAATAGCGGGTCTTGAAAGACGGTACCCAGGCGTTTTAGAGCCCTTACTACATTTGGCTGTTCAACTGCATAACTCATCATCGAATGAGATCAGGTTCTTGAGTGGGCTCCCACGGCTATGGGCAGTTGAAGATATATGGCTGCCGGGGTATTATTAGCTTTGAGAAATTTATCATGTTCTTGCCTCTAAGCCAGCTTCATAGACAGACTAACCATGTCACTCCCTCGCTCATGCGTGCCATACAATATTACAGTGCTAGAACTATCCTTAGCCCTAGGCAGTCAACTCCTGGTGCCCCCTGATTGCATAAACTTCTATAGCTTCATCGGAACACAGCTTCCTACGCATCTTGGAGAGTGAATCGCGTTGAAGCCCCAGCGATACAAGGAATGGCTTGCAGGAAACGTTCCCACTGGTCTCCGGCAGTTCGTAATTGAAACAAATAACGCCGACTTTCTCCGAACACCCTGGTAGAAGATGACCATAAGAATGCTTAAAAGCTACTGTGTATCCTCTCTCTTCCTAAAGACAACAACAACATTCATTTCAACTCGTCTTTCTTTAACACAATGCGGCTTATTCTCCCTCTCCTTTTGGCGCAACTTGGCTCTGCTCTTCCGCAAAGCCAAGCACCTGAAGACACTCGTTCAGATTCAGTTGCTACCTTCAAAGCGGACATCCGAGCTGATACCAACCGAGATGGTAACGTCGATATAGACGGCTTAAGCGATGTTGCTGGAAAAGATACCTGGACCAATGACCGTGGCGCTCTCTTCCTCGCCAACATTGGAGATACCGATCAACGCTGCGGCAAAGCTGCTGGGGAACTTGCAAGATCATATGAACTCGTCAACTGCCACGACGCTTCAGACGATGTGCAACGTGCCAAGGAGTACATGGCCACTATCCGTACCATCGGCGTCAAGGGCCTCGGCGTAAATGCAACTGGTCAAATTAGCGTTACCGACCCTACCGCTCAACGTATGGTGCGCATCTTCCAGCCCGACGGAGACGACTGGAAGATTGTTACCAACGAGACTACCTTCTCTAGCCAACAGTTGGCTCAAGGGCTTAACCTAGGTATCGATGCTCGAGGTACTCGCTGGCCTAATGGCTGGGACGGCAAGGTAACAGTCGAGTTTACTATTACTAGTGGCCAAGAAATATCTACCGATAAGGTTATGTTGCGAGTAGCACCAGTACTATCCCACCATCACGGCCAGAAGGTCAAGAAAGTCTGGGCAGCAGACTCAAAGGAGAGTGCTAAGACAAGGGAGGAGATTAATGCCGCACTAAGCAAGATTGAGGGTCTTGGTAGCCTAGAGCTACTCGAACTCCATTACTCTTCTTACGTTCAAGATATATTTGAGTCTGGGTATATGAGTATTCCTGGGCCTGAGGGACCTATTACTATGCGCATTATAGTACGAAACTCATACTACTACGGCGAACCGTTCGATAGTATGCCGTACTTACAGTTTCGAAAAGCTGGGGTTGGTGTCGTTCAATACACGCTGGAATGGGGCGTTGATCCACCCCTTGGAGGCAACCTTGACTCTGGCGGCAACTTCGAGACTATCCCTCCCTATACGTTTGGGGACAAGAAATATCCCGCTGGCCGATTGATCACGGGAGGGAAGGAGGGAACTGCCGATGTCGCCTACATTGTCCCGTTCTGGCGGGCGCAACAAGCGCAAGATCCCATCATCCTTGACTCTACGTGGCTGACCGTTAAGCATGTCGACGAGTATATTCAGTTCTTACCCGCCAAGAGCGGCTGGGTGATGATGATTAGTGATCCGATAGCCGGTTATCAAATCATCAAGGATGCTGGGGCCCAGGGCCTTGGGGAGCAGCCTGTTGTATCCCGGGAAGACGGTAAGTTGTTTCGTTCTAATGCACCTAGAAGCATAGCACCCTAATACGAGATTGAAATCTGTAGGAAAGACACGTAGGAAAATCAAAGATTTCCTTAACGACGAGCGAATGGAAGAGGCTGCCAATACTACCTCAGCCCTCATCCAGAAGTCAATCGACATTATCAAGAAGGAGACTGGTATTGAGGACACCAAGATCTTCCGCGTCCCCGCACTTTACACACCAAAGGATCTGGTAGAGCAGAGGGACCTAAATATGCCTTCAGCTATCCTCAACCGAGAAAACGACCTAGTAAAGCGTGAGGATAGTGTGTTTGATAGCTACTTGCCAGCTTGCATCAACGGACTTGTGGTAGATGACTCCCACTATATCGCACCAAAGCCCTTTGGTCCTATTGATGCTAGCAAGATGGATCTATTTCAAGATGCTGTTGCTAAAGTATACAAGAAGGCGGGCTATACTGTTGACTTTGTTGACGACTGGGAGCTCCACAACGGCAACGGAGATGTCCACTGCGCTACTAACGTTTTTCGTGAAACCTCTGGAACATGGTGGACATCCTAGGATGGGGTGGAAGAAAGAAGTACGTGTGGCCTTAGCATATCACGCGGATCGGCTATGGCTCTTTAGACCCAGCCCTTGTATCTACAATCAGACTCACGGTACGGTAGCTGGGAGATAGCCTAATTGATATCCAAGGAGGACTACATAAGAAAAGCGAGGGTTATCACGCATGAGCCGATTATCGTGAGGTGTGTATTGAGAATTCGCAGAAACATTGCTTGGGCCGCAGTTCGTCTCCTTACTCCTTTGATTCCAATCAGTCGCTCGGCTTGCGTTCGTTAATATCATCGCCGTATCTGACTGGTTCCTTCTTCTAGTCGACACAGGGCGACATCCCGGCGATCCATCACTTTGCATTAAACACGAAACATTTCTTTTCAGTGTGGCAATGCTTAACAATGGATTGGAAGGCAAAGTAGTTCGTTCGTATATTAAAGGTATCACTTCTGCCAAGCTGACGAATAAATTCATGCCAACGAGTCGATGCCAACTCATAAGAGCGAAGAAGGGCTGGCTGAAGCCGGTTTGGAAATGCCCCATCAAGCCCATAGGTAATTCCTCGCTGTAAGGGACGATTTCCGCACTGCCAGGCGAATGCGGCATTCAGGTTAGCGTCTGCGGTTATATCGTCATAGATATTGAGAGGTGCCCAACTGGATCTGCCTCGCCGTTCCCTACTTGTGGGGAGGTCTCCAAGGGTTACTTACATGACAAAGTTTAGCCAATGTAGCGATCAACCCAAGACAGCCATTGATCCTGACTCCAGCGGAGGTATCGAGGGAGGGTATCCAGGCCGCCAGCGAGTCCTTGCCTAACACCAGCTTGCCGGAGAATCTTTCTCTATTGCGAGTCCCGCTTCGCCCTGGATGTCTATCGAAAAACCACCGGCGCTTGCCATCCTTAGTCTCGGCGCCAGTCCTCCCGGCGTAGGATATAGCAATACCCAGTAGCGTGCAAATAGGTAGCATTGAAGTCGACGTGCGGATGCTTGTAATAGCCTATTCTTAGTTGGGGATATGTTGCAATGTAGCACATATCTCTACTAATACAGCTTCCGAAACGGTTTGTTTTCTAATAACCTTGTAACCGACTATTATCAAAACCGAACAATGCCTAGGTAACTTCCTGAGGGCTCTTGACACTCGCATAATTGCCTAATACTGCGGTCATACTATTAACCAAGGTAGCCGAAAAACCTTTGCGGCAAAAGTCGACATAATCGTCTAGGACCGTAATATGGACCTTCAGGCAGAGGTCACCTTGAATAGAATGAAGACGTTAGCCCTCATTTGCCGCAGACAGATGTGACAAAGCCATGGCACAATCTGACGGGCGACAGCATTATCCCTGGGTTACCGCCGGAGCCACTCGAGGCCCAAGTCAGCACGGCGGCTGAGGTTAAGGAAATGCCTGATATAGCCACCATATCAGAGATATCGTTGATGAAGAGTACAATTCCCAAATAAGACTGAATTAGTAATATCTGGAAGAAACCTCGATAGAGCCCAGTTGATACGAGGCTCAATCCAGCAGTAGCTATACTGCTCTAGTGTTTAACTAAATCCTGGGCCGTAACACACTTGTGGCAAGTCCACTGGCTGTGGCAGCTCTCGTCTGCTCCACCACAGCGCCCCTTCTCAGGAGTAATCATGTCCTCCAACTGCGACCCGGAGACATCGGAGATATATGTCCATCATTTTGGTTTGCTCCCACGTCGTCAGGCCCGCAGAACACTAGGCTCAGACCAACTTAAACCCGGTTATAAACTTGTTAATATTGTGCTAGACGAAGTCAACAAAAATAGGACTGTGAACTGCCCATAAGTAAGGCGGAGGCATTCTTACACAGGCGGAGGCGCAGAATGGCTAGGATCCTATCACCTGGGGGGTGGGCACTAGAGCAGACCTGGAGGAGTGAAGGACGTGGCCCGATGAGAATGGGGTGCACCGAAGCAAAGTTCTCACTGGGATCAAGGGCTGGGTCATGGGTTGTGAGGACCCGGATGGCAGGATAGTAAGGCTTTATGCGGAGGACGAAGAGCATTAATGGACCGATGATCCTAATGACGAATTTTGGCTTAGGACGGCAGAAGCGAATCCGGCTCAGGAAGATCATCTTACGTGAACGACGAGACTGATGCTGCAGCTGTTACCAGATTCCCTGAACAAAAAATCCAAGTCCTTAACAAATAACCGAGAATTTATCTGCCAAAATGGCAGACTTGTTACTGTCGAGCTACCTACCCCGCACAACTGGCTCGAATGCTATCTAACAATAAGATAAACTTTTCGTTTTACACAATCGATGACCCTTTCAAAGAACCCAAATACCATGAAGCCGTCGTCCAAGGAAGCTATCGATACAATCCATAAAAGGACACCTAGTTTTGACCCATTCACTACTATTCATTGCATTATTCCCACCTCTCCAGATTTTCGTCACCTGCATACACTCGTGTCCGACTCCTTATTGGATTAATCTCCAAGTCGTGCATCAACGGACACAGTAGTTCATTGTCGCCAACATGGGTATGGTGCACCAGATACGCGTCATTGCGAGAGTCCCGCCCGGGCCTGAAGGGACATACCGTGTCATAGACGCTATCTATATCCCCCGTGAAGATCCCGGATGGGACAAACTGACCAGTACGATGCCATTTCATGTCTGCTTGGGACAGCGACAGCGGCTAACGCGTGTGGGTAGCTGCAAGCCAAGCATTGTCTTTCTTCAAGGCCAACCGAGATATCATCCAGCTCGAGCTGGCGCGGGCAGAGACGCTGGCCGATGGTGAATGGGGCCGTGATGTGAGAGCCGAGTTTTGGCAATGCGAAAAAGAGCTGGAAGAAGCTCAAAAGCTTTGGGAAGCCGGCCAAGGTACTCTCGCCGACGTGGATAGGCTGAAGCACAAAACTGCCCAGCTCGAGACGGAAGCCGAGGCGGCCGGCCTGCCGCAGTTCCCCGTAGTGCGCATGTGCCTCCTCCTTGCCGCCCTCACGCAACCCGATTTGTTCCTGTACCTCATCAAGTTTCCGGGGTGGAACTCACCGCCTGACATAGGCGGACGATGGATGTGGGAGACGGGCTGCACATTCCTCGACCTGACTGACCTCAGCTTCGCCTTTGTGATACCTCCCCGCCGAAGGTGCGGTTTTGCCAGACAGAGAACCTATGATGCGCTCAAGCTCCGGCCGCTCTCCGGCAAGCAGTATCTGACGGCGTTTGGCCTCGAGGATACGTACAGGGGGCCGGTACGTGTAAGCGGCGATGCCGCCGAGGCTGCGTCTGTCATGCCGATGGAGACGATTCAGGAAGTCTGGCCCTCGTTTCCACCCATCTCCGAGGAGTTGGACGAAGAAGAGGAAGAAGCAGAAGAAGAAGAAGTAGAGGAGGAGGAGTGTGTTGCCAGGTCGTTTAGTAGCTGTGACGAAATCTTCAGGGACGAGACGCAGCACATAGGCACCGAAGTGAAAAGCGACAAGAGATGTGTATTGCTGGAGGAGCAGCGAGCCAGGATCCAAGAGCTGCTCTCAAACTACACAAAGGATAAGCTGGCGTCGCACAGATTGGACGATGAGTTTCCGGCTCTCGTCGACCACTTCGTCCGGGCGCATTCCGAGCGGTTCACGCCCACAATGCCCGGCACCGTGCCATTGCTCCTGACGGCTCTGGGTCACCAGCCCTACAAGCCGTGCCGTGTGCCGCGGCTCGACCTGAGCCGCTTCCCGAGGTTGCCTGGTGACACGGTTGTCGAGCTGGTACAAGCTGTCGTCGACGGGAACCGAACATTTCTGACCGAAAAGGGAAAAGGAGACGAGAGGGAGCCGGAGCCCCTGGAGCTGCTGGATGTCTCCTTCAACGGCACCGTCACGCCCGACCACGTGGCCCGCATCCTCGACATAACACGGCTGGATGAGCTTCGGCTCTGGGACAACCCGGGCTTGGCCGCCGTGTCGGACAGGCGGATCGCCAAGCTCACAAGCCGCGAACGCTTCCTGAAGCCGCTGCAGCAGCTGCTTGCGCGACAGGTCGAGTGGGAAGCGGTACGTGACCAGCCCGCGCCGCCCATGACGCTGCCGCCAGCGCGAACTCCCCAGCTGGTGTGGACGACGCTCAAGAGCAAGACAGGCAAGCAGACAACCGCCGTGATCGACTGGCTGCAGCTTCCTCGACCAGGCAAGGTGAGCCTGGCGCAGCTCGATGCCGATAAGCTCGCGTGGCTGTTGCATCCGTCGTTTCACCGCTGGTGGGATCCGTTCAGACGCGAGGCCCACGTCTTTGCTGAGATGGTCGCCTTCCCGCTCCACGACGTCTGGGCGCCGCTGCACGAGGTGTACACGTCGGCGGCGCGCTTCGACAAGTATATGACCACGGAGCGAAGGCTTCGTTCTAAACATAGGATAATACACGACCGTTGGCCACTGATGCTTCCTCTGCTTATGGCGACGGGGCTCAAGAGCGACGCACACACCATAACCTCGCCCTTCCCCGAGGTTTTTGCTCCCGCGTGGGACGATGCGGTTGGCAACGAATATCTCGAAAAGAGGATGCGGCGGCGCGGCTTTGACGACATCTTGCCAGGCGAGCCCACCTTGATGTTTCTTCACGAGCAGGACCTCGGCCTTGTTCACTACGGGCTCGTGACGTGCGGTCCTGACGGCCGGTTGGAGGTGCGCGACCCTGCTGCTGCTGCCCGCGAGGCCGGCGACGAGCAGGCGGCACAGGCGTGGGAGCAGGGCTTCCCGGCGGATGAGGAGGAAGACGGGGGAGACGCGGCGCCCCGGAAACGGCACGTGTTGCTCAACACGGCCGCCGTCGAAAAGATGCGGGCGGCTAGCACGAGCCTCGCCCACGGGCGAAGCAGGATGGACCAGGTCCTGTCAGAAGTCTGGAGGGATAGCATGAAGAAGGAAGCGGCGGAGCATCAGACGGAGTGAGGGTGTAAACGGCCCAAGTCCCAAGACTTGGACGACTGCAATGCGGAGCCCGAGGCGAAGCGAGTTAAGACGGAGCGCGAGGGAAATGAGATAGTATGACGCTGATGGCGCGTGGAGCTGCATATCGTGAGGTTCAAGGGTCGACAATCAGCCCGGAGGCGATGATGCTGGGTCGGAAAAGGTGGTTTGGATGAAGACCCTGCTCCTCGAGATGTGGTGTCGAAGAAAAGAACGGTGTCCGCAGAAGAAATATGATAGTACATCCCGCTGACATCTTTGCCTACAATCAGGAAGGAAATTCCGCAGTAGAAGAGTCCTGACCTGGGTTGACGATCCATCCTCCTCTTGACGTCAACAAGTAAAAAGCCCCGCGCTATTGCCTAGGTTCAACCTGGACATCTTCAAGAAACGTTTGCTCTATCCATTCCCGATGTGTTGTGGCGATCCAATCCGCTAGCTTTTCCAAAGATGCGACCAGCATGTACAGCCCAACAAGCGTTGCGGTATCTCCAATTAGATGCTCACCGATAATGTTGATGTGATCCCCCAAAAATGATACAAAGGAGATCTTCCAATCATGTCCTATGACGTGCAGGAGCGGGATTGTCACGATGCGTTCTGTCTTAGGGAACAGTTCCTTGATGCGTAGAAACCATGCAGTGGTCCAGACCGAAAGCTGTAATTTGCCACTTTGGTTCGAGGAGATTGGGGTTTTCGTCTCGATATTGCAGGGTGAATCTGGTGAGGCACCGCTATCGAAATACCAAAAAGCAAGCCACGATGGGCTGACAGATCAGCTAGGATCTCATTAGCCTTACGCGGCCGAGCTCGGTTGGTAAACTGGTCAATATCACACCAGCAGAACGTGGTGCCAGTATCGTTCTTGTCGTACTTGATGGGCCGGAAGATGGTTTGGTCGATATTCTCAAGGGGATCGACGTGGTGACATCTACCATTGCTCCAGCTTCTCTCGAGCAGGAAATTTTGCTCGCAAATGCTGCAAAAAAAGCCCAAGTCAAGCGCTTCCTTCCCACCAGCAGGACTGATCACATTCCAAGAAACGGTTCGTTGATGCCATCAGCTTGATTGCCGACGCTTGAACTTTGGAGCCTCGTTTAACATCAGCGTAGAAAGAAAAAGTCCTTAATCACATTTTGAAGTTGAGGCTTCCGTACACCTTCATCGACGTAGGTCTGTGGTATTGGCTGCTCTCTCGCCAGTCCCGCCCGGTCGATTCGATGATGTCGGTCATCATGTAGCACGCATTATTGCTGATCCACGAACACTTAACAAGAAGGTTCTTGCATACAATGAGGTCATCACAAAGAGCGAGATCTTTGATCTTCTCGAACAACTTAGCGGAGAAAAGCTGGAGCGTAAATATGTAAGTCCTGTTTACAGTTCAACGCGAATCAAAGGGGACAAAAGCTTACGCTGTCATTTACGCGGTAATCAGGTAACAGAAGAAGACGCAGGTCGTCATGTCCAACAGTTACTCCAGGCCTACAGAGAGAAGCCTGAGGATATTAGTGCTCTGTTCGCCTTCGGTATGACCGAGTACTTCTATTCGTGGGGTATCAGGGGAGACAACACACCAAGTTATGCCCAATATTTAGGCTATTTGGATGGTCAAGAGCTTTATCTGGATTTGAAGCTCAATTCATTCAAGACCTTCGTGCAGAATGCACGAGAGGGGAATGCGAACCGCGTGTTGGTGGAGTTTTCTTGATTGCTTGGGATGCACCATGTGGGCAAGGGAGCTGCCGGAATATAACAAGGATTCTGTAAAGGGACAGAGCTGCTCACTGCCGTTGTTCTAGGTAAATCGATCCTCACCGAGGTTACTCTGCCTCATTTTGCACTTTCATCGCCGCTCTAGCGGGAGCCTTCCGCCAAGTTTCAATCAGATACTTGTTACAATCTCGCATAACTCATGCCACAGAGCAGCGGAAAACCTGGGACAGGTCTAAACTAGATGGTGAGCGTTCATCCTACGTCTAGTTTCATCTTCGTGTTATTCTTACGAAAACGTTGTTCCCGAACCCCAACGTTGCCATATGGTTAGGTCTCAGAAACAGCTGCGTAGAACTGTCCACCTATTGTTACATCTCACAACGGGATCTGGCTCGTGCAAGTTCAAAGAAGAAAACAGCATCGTGTAGTCAGATCGTAGATGGGGAACGTTCACTTTGAGGATAGAACTGTTTTGCGCCAGTTGGCCCCCCGATGATGGACACTTACTTGATGACCAAAATTTTGCTTTAGGCACATCTAGCCCATCTAGTCACACGTTGATGTCCTAGTCATATGAGAGCAAAAATTCGTCGCCTCCTACACTTCCTCTCAGCGACCCTCGATATACCCCAAGAGATTTCGTTCATGCTTCCTCTCCCACCTAGAATGGTAGTCGGGAAATGAGACTCCCCTGGGCCGACCGTCAGAAGCTGATTAGGTTAGCAAAGTGACCGCGAAAGTCGAATGGGTAATCTTTGCTGACCCAGTAGCTCCGACATACATCACGGGTTATGGAGTCGATTGGAACAGCCTCCACACCGTAGATAGTACGTGTCTCTTGACGCTTCTCCGCTCGAGTCATGATTGTGAGCAACCCGTGACTCGCGATCATCCGGAGTAGGTCGGTCATATGGCCTATTCGCAGATAGCAGTAACTCGGGCCCCGTGAAACAGCGTCCGACGGCGATGATCCCTTAATGCTCGCTGTGAGTGTGTGCGTGTAAAATTTGGACCGAAGGCCGGGGTCTATTGTATGCGACGCATGGCTGGCAAGAGGAGGCTTGTTATGATCCTGTCGATCGATTTGTCATCCCGCATCATATCTCAGCGCAGCGGACTTCTCTTAGTCGATCAGAAACAGTTGCGCAAAGTCCGCAAAGGGGGTGGAGCTGAAGCCCCTTTGCAGATCGGCCGAAAAACTCTACGCAGCTTACACTGATACTCCCAGGTGATCTCGTTCTCCTATATCGTTAGTATGATGCCTGGCCGTACGTCGGGGTTTCTTGTTTCTCCTGTCAGATAAGTCTCCTGTCTAGCTCGACGATAATCAAGCAAAGGATCATTAGTTTGAGAGTTACTCGTGGGAAAGAGGTGGATTATACTCTCGAGGCTTCGATATTTTTTTCCCCCGGGTCTACCTTGGTTTCTCTAGTGAACCCTGCTCCATCACAGGTTCAGCAAGACGTTTATCCCGGGGAAAAGGTATTGCACAATTAGACACAATGACTTCTGGGTCAGGCCATCTGGCCCGGCCGCAATAACCGGACAGCGCCATGTCCACGAGGTCGACCCTAAACGGCGACGTCCCGGCCGCCTACGACTATGACAAGGCCCAGCCCACCGACAACATCACCGGCTCCGAAAAGTCTGGCGGGTCTGAAACTGCTGCCCCTATTGCGAACGCTGACCCTCAGGCGGTGGAGCTCCGTGACGATGAGTATCCCAAGGGCATCCAACTCATCTCTATCGCCGCAGCCCTCGTCCTCTCGTTATTCCTAGTCGCTCTCGACATGGTAAGCTGGATTTCTGGCATGTAGCCCGTGGTTTCATCAGCGCAGACTGACTTTATCCAGACCATTGTCGCCACCGCCATCTCCAAGATCACCGACGAGTTCAAGGGCCTCGACAAGATCGGCTGGTACTCTGCCGCCTTCTTCATGACTGTGGGATCTTTCCAGTCTTCATGGGGCAAGGTCTACAAGTACTAGTAGCTACATGCACGGCATCAAAGTCGGCTTTGCCCTTACCACCACCGCTGTCGGCATCGGCTTCATCGTCTCCCCATTCACTCCCTGGCAGAAGCTAGACCAGGAGAAGCTCAAGAATGCCGGTGGCGGGGCTTGAGGCGATTGCGTGTCTGCTCCCCGATCCACTCTGGGATGCGGTATATTGTCGACGAGGGCAGATAGTTTGGGTTGACGTGAACCGACACTGGCATATAAAACAGTGTGCATTAGAAGGCGTCACGGATGACCCGGGTTTGATCTCACTTCGCAGAAGGGTTCAGACACCATTTCATTAGGCACATACTTACGTTTAGACTTGTACATGTAATGTAACAAAGGTGCTATTGTACTTACAAAGCCCTCGTCAATAAAGTCTGGCGTTTGGCTTCTTATAAGCCCATAAGAGTATCAAAAAATGCCCTCAGTTTTTACGGGACTGCTTGAACCAGCCCAGCCACGAAGAAGCACACGAAATGGGCTCTTCACATACCAAGGCTAAGCGCTTCACCGATCGCTTTCTGAACAGCGCGTGTCCCAGAGCGATGTCGACAGCCAAGGGTCCAAACTTCACGACCACCATGTATTACTGACAGAGGGTATATAAGGTCTTGAATATGCTGTAGGCTGGAGCTGTCTTTATATTAGCCGGCTTCAGTTCTGATTGCTTTGCTGCCTCGCTGTACAGCCTTCAACCATCCCATCCCGGGGCTACTGCCGGCAACAAAATTTACAGACACCTCCGCGATATGCCTAGATACTATGAGCCTTAATGACATTATCGAATCACTACTTCTGTTCGCTATCGACTGTCTCCAATGCCCGGGGTGTCAATGAGGCGGAGAGTCAACCCTTTCATATGAAATACGCAAGTGACACAGCTCTGAGTGGCCGACTGCCCTTTATTGGAAACGTGCTCGCGGTCGTTTCGCATTCCGACGTTGACATCGGCCGTCTTCCAAAACCCGTTCACCATCTTCGGGACAGGGAAAGAACAGGGGATGGCATAGTTGAAAACGGGTGCTTCCAACGCCTCATCGAGACTTTTGAAGAGCAGGTAATTCATGAAAGCATTGATGAAGGTCGACTTCCCGACACCAGTTTCACCCAGTATCAGGATATTGTACTGGTCAAATGGCTTCAGGCGGTTCAACATGCTCATAAAATCCTCAAAGTCTTTTTACCGCTGGTAGTCGCGCCCGTGGCTAGGGAGCGAGCACTTGAGCACCGCATGAGCAGGCCGATACCTGCCACAGTTGCAATACTAGTATTTCTCAGCTGCGACGAAAAAGAGGGCCTCTTTGCACGTCGGACAAATGCACTCATAGATATTCTCAGAGGAGCATGAGCATGGAATCTTGACTGCTCTCCGAATCGAATCGCCCATAGTCTGAGGCAATGGACTGAGATCTTGAGCGGTAGCAGGGCGTACCAAATACTTCCCAACAAGCTCTTGCTGGTCGGCAACAAAGTCGGCTGCTGTAACCTTGCCGTTCTGTCGAAGCTCAATGCGTGGTCTCGTGACTTGCTCATGGGGATTGAAGTCGCAATCCACAACGACGACAATGGGTTTGGGAGAATCTGTCGTCCTGGCAAGCTTCATGAACTCGGTATGGTGCACATCCCACTGGATTGCTGAAGTAGCGATGTCGGTGTAGTAGAGAACATGGACGTCGTTATCCGAGCACTTGTTACAGAAACTATCGACATCTGCAGGATAAACGTCGTCAATTCCCAATGTCGTGACCTCATCTTGGAAGGCCATTTTCAAGGCGTAGGCGCTGGGACGAACCTTGTACTCGGCGATGCTTTTCTCCCAAGAGAGATTGTTGAGCTTAGGTATCATGCACGAAGCCTTGCTTATGCTCTTCACATTAAACCTACAGTAAATTATGACTCAATTGGCAACTAACCTTGTTATAAGGCTATAGATCTATGCTGACACGGCCGCACATATGGTCTCTTCTGGACCTTGATGTCCGAGTTGATGATGGGGCGTTTGCGAACAACCACCTTGCTCTGCATGGTTGTTGGCTAGGCGTGTAACTGGGTGCGTAACCGGATGTGGTTATGTGAAGCTGTGGCATCTTTATATGTTGATGTGTTAACCTCTCAAGGTTATGGGTCAATGATTGTATAGTTTCCGCCGGAAAAGCTTGTGAGTAAATCTTATTGTTACTTATCACGCTTCTCTTTCACTAGCTAGTTATTGTGCCGGAATAGGTCACCGATCAACGGATCCATCGCATCCGGTCTACAACTGAAGGACGAAACTAACCCTCATACAAGGAGGGCCGCAACGGCGTTTCAACAAGGGCCCTCTATATCAGGGTCACGACACCGATGATTTCAATTGATCTATATAAGGACCGCAGGTCGGTCAGTCATTAGATAGAAAATCAAGAGCTTTTCACATCACGATCTTGATCCATTGTGCGCTATATTGATTTTAGGCATTGGGCATGATGCTTTGCTGAGTAAACCCTGTGCGCGGTAAACTGAGAGACCCGAGACTGCCTAGCTAGGTATATTGGCTCCCTAAACAGATAAAGTTAGGGAGTAACTGACACGAGGCGGCAGAAGGAGAATTGGTAGTAGTAGCAGGAGCTCCGGGACAAGTTGAATTGCGGTTATGTAGGGGCTGGCTTTTGGCTGGCCTGGGCGACTCGAGTTATTGAGCACTGTCACCGAGTCACTTTTATCCAGTTCTACGGCCTCGTGACTCCCCACGAACAAAACTATCAAATTCCTCATTACTAGTAAACTAGTAATTTTGTACCGTATCTGGTGCTTCGTGAAGACTGTCAGGGTGGATCTGGCTCGACAAACTGGACCAAACACTCAAGAACACGCATATTTATTGTGCTGCTGTGGCTTTTCCTCTCAAGTCGAGGAACTGGGGCGCAGAACAAGGGTTATGGTAAGGTTTTACCTTTTGATCTGTCAGAGTTTACTATATAGCGTTTACTACACGAAAGTCAAGATAAGGTTTTCCCCCCGCTCCTGCTACCCCACCTGTCCCGCTTCTCCAATTACCCCGCACGCAGGGCTGGGATGCTTATCTCATCTTACGCTCTCTCACCTTATTCTCAGATGATTCTCTAATTTCTTTCTTCTACACATTCTCCTGCCTACATCCCAGCCTTCTTCAGAACAACGATAACCAAGCTACGATGCCCCGTTCGCCGCAGAAACACGAGAGTCAGGCCAGCCGGACGCCATATGCGCGTTCTAGCTCCCCCACCAAAGCCACGACGGTCCAGCGACCTTGCGCCAAGTTGTCCGGGTCCGACCACAAGATTCAGAAACCCCCTCTAGAGGGTGACGATAAAGAAAATGCCGCCAAGCCAGAGCATGCTGCCAAGTCTCACCATGCCGCCGAGTCCCACCCTATACCCCAGGGTACATCTACAATGAGGGAGATTTGGGACGACTTTGATAAGTTGGATAAAGCTGCGCTTTTGGTGAAGTACCCTTTCGCAAAGAGCATCATTAGTGAGTTTCTTGCTCTTAGACTTCCTTTCTATTACTGTGGTTAGAGGGTGCGGGCTAACTGAGATCCAGATGATTATTTCGATGAGTCCAAAGTCGATCACAAGGGTTGTAGTGCTTCAGAGGCGGACCCAGAGCTTTTGGCCGAATTCGGCATACTATGATCTGGATATAAGCCATTGGGATCATGGTGCCTGAAGATGGGGCTGCGGTGCTTGAAAAGTGCGATTACATAGTTGAAGCTCAAAGAATTAAGTTGTTTTCACGCTTTATCCATTCGTCAAATAGTCGGCAACCCTCTCCCTAACCAGCGACTGTGACTGTTCTAGCCATATCTACAATGTGTCCATCTCACGAAGTGACAATACTTTCAACTATTATAGCTAAACTCATACGCTGTTTCTGGTGGAGTAATGTAACCTAATAGAGTACTCTTCGCGCCTTCCGCTCTCCTTCTAGTGTATAATTCTCACCATAGTGCGCGACGATTATCGTTTTCGCAGCATTATTCAGCTTCTCCCTACATGGCGGAAAAGGTCTACCGCGGAGTAGGGCAGGGGATGCTCTATCTCTAGCCGTATACACGTAAGAACAAGTAATATAAGTATTATTAAGCGCAGTCTCCTAGATAAGCTACGGACATCAATAGTTCTTCGCTTAATACCGGTGAGACAAAAGTGAGAGTTGTTAGTTAAAGTGAGAAGGAGGTCATACTAGTCGGCTATGGAGAGGAAAAGTGAGGAACAACATGGCCTTTCTCACCAGCCTCAATTCTTTTCCCAACCATACATTTCTTCTTATCGACCACCACAGCATCAGTCAAAATGGCGTCACCGCTCTCGATCGCCCAGTCAGCCTGGGAAGAGGCCTTTGTCGAAGGCCCTTACACGTCCATCATCATGTTTCGGTATCTTTGTCGTCGCCTTGACGCGACAGAGAGCACATACGAGAAGCGTATATCTGATAAAAGATATTTCAAGGGCATCCAGGCGCAGAACATTGAGGGAGACAACCCAGAAAGCCTTCGGGAAACATGGGCGTTCAAGTCTGGATGGTGTACCTCGGTAGCCCTCAAAGTCGGTACCTTGCTGGCAAAGCAGTACCCGGATACATTTATGTTCCTATACTACGACATAGGACATCACCGTCTCGCCCGATGCACCAAGACTGGTGTATGTCTGGATTCAAGTTCGCCGGCTGGCGCGTTTCTGCTGCCCGAGGGGCAAGATATCAAGATCGAGGACAAGGGTACTTGGAGATTCAACCAGGGGGTGATCGAATTCGTACCAGGGCACCAAGAAGACCAGAAGGTAAGCATTTTCCCTTGAGACTAGCGTTATTTGCGAGTTCTCATGTATTATACAGAAAACGTCACAAGTAGTCACTCAAAATGTAGCAATCAGTCGTTGCCTGGCTGAAGTAGCTGCCGACTCTACTTTCAACCTGCTCTTTCGGTACGTATATACAACTTCTTATTGCTTGTTGATAAGTGTTTTACTTATAAATTGCATTCTAGCTCCTTCCAGAACGGTAAAGTCCAATACCACGGTATGATCAAGCTTCTGCTCGATAAGAAGTCGCTTGAGATGGTACCCAGTCTCAGCGCACGCCCGCGAGCCAAGCATGTCATCAAGTGGGACGGAAAGGGGAACAAAGATGGCAATACTCTGTGCTGGATACATGTGAACGCGTTTGTCAAGCTACATGGAGGCCCTCACGGCCAAGAGCAGTGGCAAGCAGATGGCATCGATGGCGTCTTGGAGAACGTTTGGAATGCTTTGAACAAGAAGTATGGGTACCCAACCTACATAGGATGAATGAGAGAGGGGCTGAGGGGCTATGAATGAGGACTTGGTTCACGGATGAGCATGCTTTCACACTTGAGTCTGTAGCTAGTCGTTATAAGACTGTTTCGTTTGCTCCCAGACTTTAATCGAGACAGGTCCCAGAGATGTGTCGGACAACTTTGTTTTCTCTCTTTCTTCATCCAGTCTTGAGACATATCAGTGTTCCCCTCACTCAGTACTGCGTCAAAATCGTATACTCTTGCCATGGAGGGCACCGACATAATGCGTTTCCGAAAGATACGAGGCTTCAGCTGTTAATTTCAAACATCATTCCCAGCTGCGCAGTATCGCAGACCAACTCAAAAACAATGTGCTCAGCACGACCGATATGTTATCCCAAGACGATCCTGACCTATCAGTTGATAATATCGAAGGGTGGACTATAAGGGTCCTCAGTGTCTCTGGTAGCCATGGCTGAGGGACTGGATGGGGCCCTCCGCGTGTAGATGGTAAGATGTTGTCGCAGACGAGCTGCGCACAGCAGGGGCCGTCATTCCAGCTTTAGATAGGCGAGCAACAGCACGACAGACAGAGTGGCGTTTCACTGTCTCCGCCACGAGCTCCAGCCGTTTCTAGCTCTGATTAGGGTTGGAGCCGAGAATCAAGAGATCTGTCTTCAGGTGACGGCAAGTCAAGAGACATGTTGATACATTACCTCGGAAGGTGGGTCTCTGGACAATAAGATGGGGGCGGCTGTACTGTATAAACAGCCTCGTTTGATCTAGAGCCTGGCGCATGGGTCCAGACGAATCTGGCATGGCTGCCGTGTGCGGCTCGTCTGCGGCTCGTTTCGATAGCTGGCGACGCAATATCCTAACCAAGGTTTAACTAGACAAGGGGTGGGTTAAAAATATCCAAATGCCACACACCTCGTATGCACTCGCTAACCACCCTTGCTTGTTATCTGTGAGCCCGGATCTGCCATTTATTGGCAGTGGTTTCATAGCGGTGAGGAGGCTGGACCAGACGACTGAAAGAGAGCTGAGCCCGGCGCATTCCGTCAAGGCTAATGGTTTACTCTCACTACCGTATCAAGATTCGAGACTTGTAGACGCACGTGCAAGCCATCGAGCACATACAGTTCCGTTGTCTCAAGCGCGGGGAAGCAGTGAATACTATATTGTAACAGTAATCTAGATCTAGTAAGAAGTTGAAAGAAGAAAAGAGTTGATAAATTTCATGTGCAGAACAGTGCTTTGACCCTACAACGAACAACCGGCATCAGCCAGCCACCAACCCTCCTCACCTAGCCCCTAACCACGTTTACTGCACGGCTACCCCTGCAACGAACTATCCCATCTCCTTGTGGAGTTGCACACCGAGGTTGAAACGAGTGGTTGAAATGATCCTTGAACCTTGCTAGTTTTCGTGGTCGGGGAGGGTAGCCAACGCGCTAACCTTTCGAGCCATGCGAGAGGAGTATGCTTAATGGACCTGGGGTCAGTGTAATATGGCCAGTTCTAGGTCTTGGTGTGACTGTGTGACCTGGGTCTGCAGGGCCCTGACCGATCGCTCAGAAAGAAGAGAAACTCTGAGGCCAATAACACAAGATATTTCCATAATCTAAATAGACTTCGGTTAGACCCGTAAAGGGTCGTCAAGAGCCTCGGAGAGGCCTTGGAGCAACTCGTTGATTAAAGGAATTTTCAACAAAAATATACCAAAGCCAAGATAACCCTAACCCAAGAACAACACCAACTTGTTGGCCAAGCCTTGAAGGTATTCAGGGTCTTCTCGTCTTATCTCACGACCGTCTTGCTGTTCGTAGTGCGCGGGTCCGTTTATGCCCAGTTCATCTTCCCAAATTAGTAACAAGTAATAAAACGTTAAATCCACCCCGAACTCAGCGAATGCTACGAATCTTCGCCCTCGGCACTGCAGGGGTGATACACAACCCGGGCAAATACCCAGCTCCGACTCGTTCGTAAAGAGGCTCACCGTGGCCATCTCGATCACCCGTAGCCCTGACAAGCAGAAGATAGTGCAGTTTGTCCTTGAGCGGTATCGCCCTGCCCTTCTGCTTCCCGAGGACGACGCACTCGGTCTCGGTGGTCGGCTGCGAGCCGCCGCGACAGTCAAACACCATCTTCCCCCTGCCGCCGTGGGAAACCTCCGGCTTGTAGCGCTGGACGTTGGCCCGCAGCTCCACGTCGCCGCCCTTGGGGTTCGTGACCGCCCGGGCCGCCCCCGGGTTGCCGAGGTCGGACGACCACGGCGACTGCAGCTCGTTCCAGTCGATGTCGCCGAACTCGGGGCTGATGTAGTCGATGCCGCCCGTGTACCCCATCCAGGACCAGGAGGGCACCACGCTGATGGCGCGGTCGGGCGGAAAGTGGATGCGGCTCAGTGAGCCCGTGTCGGCGCCGCGACACCAGAGCAGGCTCCGCCGCAGGAACCCAGGGTTGGACTTGCTTTCCCTCCCCTCGGCGAAGATGCCGAAGCCGCCGTCGAACTGGAGGGCTGCAAGCATCCGTTGCTGCAGGCCATCGATAGCCATGGCTCGATCGGCGTCTTCGGAGAGACCCAGTCGAGAGTACCTCTGGCACAGCTCTTGGTACCTCAGGATCTTCTCACCTTGGTCGGATCGCATGAGGAGCTGGGGGAAATTCGGGTCTCCTAAGAAGGAGGCAATCTCGCTAGACGGAGAGGTTAGCTGCTGAAAACCAACACCTGTCCACCACCCAGGGGCTTCAAACGTACTTGGTCATCCTCATCAAGGTCTCGCAGTGGACCCCGTCACCGCATTCAAAGTAGGTCTGGTGGTCGGTAGCGTAAATCGTGCGACGAGCGAGTGCGTGTTCCTGCAGAACCCAGCCTCTGCTGTTGAGGCCTCCTTCCAGGACATGGGACTTGAAGTCGTCGATGCACTCGCATATATAGAACGGCACTTTGCTGTTGTCTTGGAGCAGGGTGATGGCATCTCGGTCTTTCCGAGCTTGTAGGAACCCGGCGTCATGACCCGGGGAGCGGCTCGACGCAATCACGCAGTACGCGCCGCTGTACACGTTCCCCATGCGCTTGCCTTCCTGCTTGAAGTCCCCTTCGGGACCTTGAACAATGCATATGGAGTCTATCCAGAGATAATCAACCCCAAGCGCCCGGGTCATCGTGATGGCGTCTCTGAACGTGGCCGGAAGGTCGGTCAGAGCCATGCCCTTGATGTGCTCCTCCTTGTTGTCCGGTCTCGTGCAGAAATGAGGTTTGGGGCCCCATTGATGAGAGAGGGCGATCCAGGTCCCCATGCTCCCGGGGCTGGTTTCGACCAGACGAACCTTGTCATCGCCATCTTGGCCCACGGCAATGACTCTGGTTGGCAGGCTCTTGTCGGAGTTCCAGACACCGGGGACGTTTTTGCTGAGAAACTGGCACGAAGAATCTTTGTGATTGCGGTCGCACTCCTCGAGCCAGCGATTGATGATTTGGAAATAGGCCGGGCTGTCGGTCGGCGGGAGCTTTGGGAACCCGAGCTGGATATCCAAGTCGATCCGGCCTCCTAAATCTGTATCATGGAAAGCTCGTTAGATCTATGCTAATCATAAGGTTGCAGACTGCCGAAGCAGATAGGAGACTTACCAGCACTGCGAGATATGGACAGCACAGGCGATCCACCGCCGTTCATGACAAAAAAAGTGCCGATTCGCTCAAAGAGCACGCTCTTGTGATGGGTAGCGCCGCGGCGCTCGCAAGTCCGCCAGAAGAACGCGCAAAGGTCGCACGATGCCGCATCAGCGTTGGCTTCCAAATCGTGCACCTCGTACATGATTGTACATAGCGGCTTCCAGATCTGTTCACGGAAAGCTCGACACTTTGCGCACAGGTTTACCGATACGGGAACATCCTGGAGGGTTATGTCTTTGCCATTGGCGGGATGAAGCAAGTTCTTGGCGAACTCGTTCTCAACGAAGAGATCCCACTCGTCATGAAGCTGTTGAAGTAGATACAAATTAGAAAACCATGAAAGACGGGTCGAGCTTGGAATATGACTTACTTTCTCCATTCATGTCAGAGTCAACTGCATTACGAAGTCGACAAGGGTGACGGGAAGTGCACTCACAGTCTAAGGCCATGAGTGATTGGGTCATACATCACGACTGCGTAGAGATGGCTTTACTTACATGCTAGAGATGTCCTCGTAAGATTGGCTCACGCCACTGCCAGATTCTCCTGTGGCAAACTTACGCCCTGTTCCAGGCAGCTGTATTAGTGTGACAGGTTCGCGTGATGGAAGCATATCATGTGCGCAGGCACTCATCGTTGAAGATTGACTCACATACTATAGTTTGCCACATTAGAATCAAACTAGAGGATGGAGAGTAACGAAACTCACATGCTGTGTTTTAATCATAGGCGCAACTTCAGCAAAGTGCCCATTTTATCTAGGTAACGATTCGGTCGATCACTTACCACCTACACCAGAAACGAAGGGTCAATGATGGAACAGCGTCGATGGTATCGGGGAGACTTACTTGTCGCGTCCGGTGTTCCTTTCCCTCTACTGGGACTAGGTGGCCTTGGGAAGGAGTATTTTCGCTGATGTTTGCGTTAGTAGTAGGCCCCATGGGGAGTGGAGATAGGGATCAAGCATGATTTACTCGTCTGGGGGACTCTTCTCCATCACGGGTCCTCGGGAATGGATAGGGAGACTGTACACTTCGTCGTTAGCTACACTCTTTCCCACGATCTTCTCCATCTCGTCTCGAAACTCAATCGCTGTCGCACGGAAACCCAACGCAGTCCCAGAAGACGGAGTGTCGACCATCTTCGGCTCCTCCCGCGTCGGGGAGACGTCGCCCGGGTCTGCCTTCAAGAAGGCGATTTCAGGAACATTCGGGTTCTCTCCCGTGTTGGTTTCTGAGCCACCGGCCACGGGCTCGCTCTTGTTGGCATGACCCGGTGAGGTCAGGCCGGTATCGACGCCGTTGGGGGAATCGGGCAGCGTCCTCATACCCAACCCCCTCGGCAAGTCCACGACCAAGAGTCTAGTTGCAACGAGGTTAAGCACCTTGCCAAGGGCCCTGTCTTCGCTGCACCTGTCGTCTTTCTTCATGTGGTCTATCCATTCCACCACCACATGGTGAATCGTGGCAATCTTCCGGTTGTCGTCGGTCGTCTTGATTTGATAGTAGGGCACGCCAACGCCAGGGCCGGCTCCGAGCTGCGCATTGAACCTGTTCAGCTCCTCCCAGCCGTACAGGAGCCAGATCAGAAACTCGAGCGTGACGCATCCCATCGCCCACATGTCGTACAGGCGCGACCGACGCTTGGAGGGCGACTCTTCGGCGCTCAGTTGGGGCAGGCCGACCACGTTGTACGTTTCCTCCTCCGGGGGCTCGTATCGCAGCGTTCCGTACTGGGCCAATGTCTTGTACGTCCGGAGCGCAGTGACGACGTTGTGCTGCTTCGCGAGGCCCCAGTCGCCGATCTTCAGCGTCCCAATCCTACCGTCGCCGTCATCTTGGAACCACAGGATGTTCTCCGGCTTGAGGTCGTCGTGGCGGAAGTAGAAATGGTCGTCATCGCTGGGGTAGTGGGCCTTGGCAATGGCCTCGGAAAGTCCCCGGAGCTGTCCAAGTGCAGCCTTCGCGAGCCCGGGGATCGAGCTTGGCTGACTGCCCAGGGTCTTCCACAGGCTCCTCAGGTTTCCGCCACTGGCCCATTCAAGCATGATGTAGTGTTTTTCCTTCCCAGGTTCTCCGCGGCGGAAAGCAGTGAGGATGCGGACAAGGTTCTCTTGTTGGAGCAGTTTCATCTCGTTCAGAACCTTTATTTCCCTCGCCCAGTCACTCGCCACCTTCGTGCTATCCTCGTAGACCTCAGACTCGATCTCCTTGACAGCCACGGCTATCGGGCCAGGTGCCGGCTGGAAGAGCAAGGGTTAGGACACGAACGCACTTGATTTCGGGTATTCGGTTCAAACTCACTTGCAGCCCTGGACCCTCGAAATGGCATTCATGAACCGCATACTTGACGACGTGCCCGAACGAGCCGCTCTCCGACACCGTGCCTTTCTCTACGAAAGGCAGAACGTATTGCGCTTGAAGATCGTAACTGAACTTCTCAGTAGAGAAAACGGGAGCCAGGAATCTCCACTGATTATCGCAAAAGCCACACGCCCTGGGTATGGTCCACAGAGGAGAGTCGGCGTCAGACCTGAAGGACCCGTCGGATTCCGCGGTCGAGTCCTCGTCCGGAAGCAGGTCGGCCTCCTTGAGCGGCAGCTGCTCGTCGGACATGTGTTGGTCCTCGAACCACGTCATGGTTTTTCGTAGGATTTTATGGTCCCAACTAATCACGACTGCGATGGCGAAGAGCTTCTTGGCCTCGTTGAGGACGAACTTGATCAGCATCAGCTCGCCATGTGAGGCCTTCTCGCGCGTGATTTTAAGCCTGCGCGCCACAGACTCTTCCGTGACGAGTTCCTCGAGTATGCCTTCCGGCAAAAAATCACGATCCTGCGAGTCGAATTTGCTCTTCTCGTAAGCATCGTGGAAGGCCTTGGCGAGGTCACCACACTTCCTTTTAGCCTTGCCCGGCGAGTGGGCGCGATCGCCGCTAACATGAGGCATGATGGGAGGGTGAGGTACGGCAATGGCCTGGGACAACTGATATCATATGGGCTATTCGCAGAGTAGATTTGTAGATTTGCTAATCCCCCTGTCGTTGCGGCTCAATGCATTCGACTCCGCGTATACCATCCTTCTTATCTGAGCCAGCTAGACTCCCAGCCATTCTCCTAGACTTTCAACCGCATGAGTTTTTCAAGGCATAGGTCAGGCGCAGCGCGATTTGACTTTCTTAGCCGGGACCAACGATTCCAGCTTCTCACCGGGTCAGCAGGCGCGTGTCCTCGCAGCCGGTTTCAGCCCTCTGCGCGATAGCGCCGTGATAACGGTTAGCCCTGCCAGTCTTAACTGATAAAATAAGCCACAGCTACCGCTCGTCTGTGAGGTTGAGGGTCACGTTCAAGAGAAATGCGTCATGTTGAGGGGGACGCGTCCTTCCCGTTGCCGAATCGTGTCTCAGCCGAAGCCGCTCACCTCCCTTACGCCATCGTAGTGACGCACGGGGGCCATTCTTGGGTTGGGCGCGTGTGTAGCTGGAGGCTAGCCGTGATGGCGAACGGGCTATCAATTCCGTGTTAGTCCACATGTACAGTACCTACTACGTAGTACCTATGGCTGCTGGTCACCAGGGCATCACCCCACGCAACCCTTTCGTTCGGAATTTGCCTTGTTGGCAAGCACACCTACACAGAGCACACTTTTTCAACATGAGCGGCCGTGTCCTCAATTAAAAAGGAGTACGCAAGGCGGATACCAACTGCGCTCACTAGATCCCTACGGGGCCCTCGACCAATGCTAGACAACCAAGAGCGATAGTGCGTAGTAGAAATCAGACTCCAGATCGTCCATGCGTTATTCCTTTCCCAAACAACCCTAGCTTCGGCCCTTGGCGGGTTATGGACTCCTTTCCTTGATCACTATTCAGCCCGCTGCTACGCCCCGGGAAATGGCGTACACGGCTCATTGAGGCGGCAGGCTCGACATCAATAACCGCAGGCCCTGATCTCCTTCTGAAACAAGTTAGCGGCCCGCGCATTGCCGGCAAGTAGCTGACGGCGGGAATGACACTTGCGGCTGGGAGGCGTCCTCTAGCTATGACGAAGTAGGTATTGTGCATTATCTAGCTGCGGCGTGGCCGCAAGGTTAGCAGGCGCCGCTCTGGACTTATCGGGGAGGGGCGGCAGAGTCTCACCTGAACCTCGAATTGCTCTTCGCCGTATTTCGATTTCAGCTTGGTCGCCAGTCTGTCCGAGTCGATGGCACTGACGGGTCCTATCTTCTGCCTGCTTTCCACTCGGAGGCGCGTGGCGAGATTCGCGATGACGTTTGACTTGGAGAATCGGAACGGACGCATCACGTTTGAGAATCAAGATGGACTCGTGCTTGGTGATAAACGGACGGTATGGCTTGATGAGAAGAAGAGAAAGAAAGCTGGGGTGGGAGCAAGAAAAAGGGAATGAAAGGCGTCGAGCAGTAGGCCCATTTTGTAGCATGACCCCGTTGGGCGCATCCGTCTCCGGTCAATTCTGCCTTGTCGACCGTGGCGTTCGTAAGTACGATATGCACACACACGGATCTGTGGGCAAGATGGCCCAGTCCGTCCTGTTGTTCCGGCCCACTCTCCGGATGTGATCCGGGCCATTGCTCGTTGTGTTGGACAACAAAAGCCCTTTCTCCCTGCACACCATCTTGCTAACGACGAGGACGCGCGCTTGGTGGGCGGGTAGACCATCTTAGGCCGATCAATCTCGGGCTGGCTCGCTTCCGGTGGAACGAACGATTGGCCCATTTGTTGCCTTTGCGTTCAGCTGGCGAGCCCAGACCCGCCACATACGACGGCTATTCCCTGACTGGGTTGGGGGCGGCCTTAGCTTGGGGCGGGAAGATGTGACGGCGATATCACTTGACATGATCCGTACAAACATGGAGGACCGAGAGGGGTTTCGGCGGCAAAGAAACGAGGCTGAACAGAAAATCAAAATTCGCAAAGAGCATTGCGGGAAATATGGGATCAAGCACGGCGTCAGCGTAGCTATTTAGGGGGACAAGGTCGGTCGACCCTGTGTGAAGTACTTCCCGGACGTAGTTGCTGTCAGTTCCGCAACCTCGAACTGTTTCCTAATCAATCATCATCCTAATTGTCCTACTTTGTTCCTTTATGAATTTGGAACACACTGGCGGCGCTTCTTTCCACAACGCCACTCACTTCTGTCGGCCAGCGGTACCTTTATAGGCACTGAGCAAAACTGTATGCCTTCTTTGGAATGCAGAATAATCACCGAACTGGCCTCGGATATACTAGCCCGTGACATCGTCGTTTGGTTGTTTAGCCATAGACAGGGAGATATCCAAGATACCAACGCCAACAAGGGCTTACAACAACGAAGCCTCGCACCCACGACAGGGAACAATTCCACTTCCCAGCGAATAACGCAACATGATAAAGCTCCCGGGCCGCAAACGAGGTAATTCGGAAATCTGGGCTAGTCTCGGCCTCGCAAGCAGTCTCCAGACACGCCTCTTCGAGGCAATGAAGAAGAACAAGACTCAGGAAAACCAAGGAGGTTTTCTGTCGGACTCGGACCTGAGAGATCTCGTCAACGTCAAGGCGGTGGCCAGAGAGCTCGATAGAATCGACCACTCTGTTGCCAAGCGCGGACTTCTCATATTGAAGGACCTGGCTCCCCTGATTGAGAGCAAGGAGCCAAGTAACAAGCACGAGGCACGGAAGATTTGCGGCTTGCCCCGCGACAATGCCAAAGATGCAGCAGCGACCGCCTACCGCAAAGTTATGGCCATTCTATCCCTCATGGAGAGGCCGATGTTGATCAGGTCCTTCACGGCGGAGCCGACATGTATCAGCGACAGAGATCTGCCCCTCGTTGTCGAGTCAATCGAAGTCGCAGAGGACGCGTCCGACACGGCCGTCACGCACCGGCTCCGGCTTCGACGGGAGGGCGGAACAGAGACGCCGGCACTGCCCTGGGAGGGGTGGGATTTCAGCACCGTCCAGAGGTTCGACGACTACCAGCGCAGGTTCCTCGCGCGCGGCTTCACGGGGGGCTCGGGAGGGATGGACGGGCATTGGGAGTTCGGAAAGGACGACATCTTGGCATTTACGACCTGGGACGCGCGCGGGCCGAAGAGCAGCGGCGGACAAGTCTTTGAGGCGGAGATTCACGCCGACTACCACTCCTTCGGCGAAGACAATGTACGTGCCGTTACCCCTCTGCGTTTCCCAACCTCCCTTGTCTCGGCTCTAAGGGCTGCCAGATCCTAATCAGCAGGTTCGCCGTGAAACGCTTGAAATCGACGAGCGAAGAGACCTTCCGGCGAGAGGTAAGCGTGTTGAAAAGCCTCCGCGGCCAAGGCGCGCATCTTGTTACGCTCCTGGGGACATATACTCAAAATGGACTTTACCATCTCATATTCCCCTTGGCGAACGGTGACCTTTTTCGATACTGGAGCGATATCAACTCCAAACCCTCTACAGACGCTGGTAAGCGACAGGAAGCGCTTGTCTGGCTAGTGAACCAATGTCAGGGTATCGCGGAGGGGCTCTCCAAGATCCATGCGCCGCGCTCTGCGGCGGCGCCATGGGGCGCCTCTGATATCGCCGATGCCGATGGAGCGGGCAAGCAACGACGAGACGACCAAGACAGTAAACTGGTCGGCCGCCACGGCGATATCAAACCCCAGAACATTCTCTGGTTCCCCCCTTCCTCCTCCGATGGCAGCGACATGGGCATCCTGAAGATCACCGACTTCGGCATCTCCGAGTTCCACAGGGAGAACTCCCTCCAAAAGCCAAACTCCGTGCCCAACACGCCCACGTACCGCTCCCCGGAGTTTGACCTGGGCGGCCGGATCGGGCCCCTGTCCGACATGTGGGCTCTCGGCTGCGTGTACCTGGAGTTCGTGGGCTGGTGGATCGGCGGCTGGAAGCTGGTCAGCCAGTTCAAGAAGGACAGGCTTCAGATCGACCAGCGGTTCGGGTTGCAGTTTAGCAAGAGCAGCAAGTCTGACACGTTTTTCGCCATCGATGAGCACTACGCAACGACGGCTAGCGTGAAAGAGTCGGTGCTGAAGGTCAGTAGGTCGACAATTCGGTGGCCTGTACTAATGGACTCTACCACATGTAGTTTATCAAGGAGCAAAGCGAGAAGTCCTCCCAGTCTCCGGTGGTTCGGGATCTTCTGAGGTTGATCGAAAATCACCTCCTCGTTGTTGAAACTGCTACCACAATAGACGAGAGACCAGTTCGAATGGCTTCCGAAACCCTTTCGAAAGAACTGAAAAGTCTCAAGGACAAGCTGAATTTGGCAGATTCAGCAGGGCAAGGGACGCCGAGATCGCCGAGGAGGATCGTTTAGGCGAACTACTCATTAACTAGGTCCTATGCCAACGACTGAGATCCTTGTCATTTGGGAACGCAAACCTAGAGGGTCTCTTTTGCCTCCGGCGGCCCTACTAGGGGCCTTCCTCGCCTTCAGCTCAAGCTCTACAGCAGCCCCCTAAGCCTATAGTAGCTTTATCTAGTAAGCAGTAAGATGGCAAAAATATCTAATTACCGTTAGGTATTTCAGAATTATAGCTAGTGATTATAGTAGCGAAGTAATATTGGGCTCCCATTAGAAGAAGCAAAGCTAGAAGCTGCCGCCCACTACGTGTCCTTCAACTTCCTGCAGCTTTACTTAATGAAGGCTTTGGGGTAGCGCAAGGTCTAAACAGACGAGGTTGGGGTGACTATAGTTTCCAGGCTACTTATTTCAAGAAAGTAATTTATACTTCTATTAGTCCGCGAGACCGCAACAACAATATGACAGGGCTGTTGAGCGACGTGATATCAAAGATGTTACATCTGATCATATTGATCTATCGCGCTTTATATTTAGTTACTCTCGGCTTGCTTCGAATCTTCGGCTCTTCAC
>JAMYIC010001011.1:0-29289 GCA_024112705.1 Microcera coccophila
TTTTGCTTTTGGTGGCAGTTACGATGGTGGTTGATAAGATAGTGGAGCGCCTGCAAGGGACCCCTCGGTGATGTAATAGCGCATATGTTGCTGTCAAGGTATACCTATCTATAGCCTAGGGTACATATGTTATATAAACATCTATTAATCATTATTCAATGTTGCTTCTGTGATCGATCTTCTCAGCCTAAATGCTGTCCACCATCTTTCAAGCATTTCCTGCTTACCCATCGCCCCATCTTCTTAAAATCCTCTCCAGGCTTCGCCTTCTCCTGTCCCGCCCTTTCCAACCCTCCCCTCTTAAACCCCCCAGGAAGCATGATCCACAGAGCAACCAGCAACACAAAGATGGCAATGATGATGGGCTGCAACACCTGCACACCACTACCCTGCGCAATTGCCCCTACCACAAACGGAAACACGGCCGCACCCCCTCCTCCGAAGGCCGCGGCGAATCCAATGGCGCTGACGTGATAGTCTGCCGGGAGAAGCTTGGACGCCGCAACGATGGCAGCTGGGAAAAGTGGCCCCAGGAAGAAACCTAGAAGAACGGCGAAGACGACTGCGGCCGCGAAACTGGGGACGAGCCAGTAGAGTATCTCCAGACCGATGCAGAGGAGCAGGTAGATCAAGATGGCGAGCTTCTCACCAATTCGACCGGTGACAAAGCCGAGCGTGACCCGGCCGAGGGTTAATCCAAGCCAGAACAGCGTCACGGTAAGACCGGCAAGGAAGGGCTCGGCGTGTCGAACGTCCAGCATGAAGGTCACGATCCACCCGCCCAGACTAACTTCAGAGCCCACATATCCTAACAAGAAGAAAGCGATGAGCCACGTGATGGGTTCTTTCAGGACCGTTCGAGTTGTGGTGCGATCTTTGCCCTCGTTGTAGTCAAGTTTGTCCCGGTATGCCTTTCCCGTAGCGGTCCAGAAGGCTGACATGCCGATGGCGAACTCGGCAATTACCACACCAATCATGATGTAGAAGTAAGTGTACCATTCCAGGTTTCCTTTGGTCACCATAGCCGAGGCGATCAGAGGACCGATGGTAGCCCCAAGGCCATATGATCCATGTAGAAGACCCAGAAGTTCATTCGCGTTCCGCATGTTTCCAATCCAGGCATTCCATGCGCTATCCTCGATGCCATTGCCAAAGCCAGCGAATAGCATAGCGCAGGGAAGGACAGGAAAAGGAGGATGGAGAGCCATAGGAATGTAGCCGATGAGACGGCAGACGGGTCCCATAAAAGCCACGCCCCTTCGGCCGGCCGTGTAGTGAATCCAGTTATTTGTCAGGGCAGCAAGGAGATAGCCGACAAAGGGGACGACAAAGAGGGTTGAGACTTTGGTGTAGTTGACGCTGTAGTACGATTCAATCTACTTGATGTTAAGCAACTGCGAGCGGTGAGAATAGGGGTCGATGCTTAGGAAACTTACATAGGGAATCAGAGCCTGTCAATTGCTCATTAGCAAGGATGCCTGCCGCTGCAACAGTGATGACTTACTCCAAAACATGCATCATTCATTCCCATGATGAATAGCGAAAAGAAGGTGGCACAGATGCGATAGACTTGGAGTCTTGAACTGTTCCATGTTTCCAAGCTTTCGCCGGAATCGGTCTCCTCATCTCTCGGGAGCGCTCTAGGTTCCCCGTTTTGAATCGCCGTCTTCTCGTCGAGTACATCGGTGTCAGGCGCTGGAACTAGAGCTCTCTCTGCAAGAGCAGCATTGGGCACTGGTAACCCTGACATTGGACTGCTAAGTAGCTGATGGCGTCGGACAAGTTCTCGTATCAGCCTTGCGATTTAGGAAACCACAAATTACTCTATCCTGGAGGACGAGGCATGTTGTCGATGAACAACGCGGAATGCTTGGATGGGCCTAACTTATATCCCCATCTGCCCCATCCCGGCACCAACTGTGGACGAAACGGGTCCTGGACGGAAGGTTAGCCCGACTAGTTCTCGAACACGGCTTGGACGATCCACCGTGCTAGCACGAGATACCGCATCAAGATCAATTCGTCCCGTGGAAACATGCCTAATGCTGCTTTGTTGAGGAACCGGAGGATAGCCGGAGATTTGGCCTGTCGGGACGATAAACCGATGGACCAGTCGCAGTGCTTCATCCCCGCTCGGCGTAGGATGGATGTGCATGTGCCGCAGACTCTTCTCTTGACAATTGCTGCATTGTTCTTCGTCTTTTTGTGGACTTTGTTGGACAAGTGCGGAGTCTCCGCAATCGGTGGGTATACCGTAGGCCTAATACTACTACGTAGTAAGGTGCCCCGCGCTTATCTTTTGGACCCTGAACTTGATCAGGAATGAATTGTGAAAGACGTTCGCCTCCAGTATTTCCGAGGAGCGTGTAATGGTTGAAGTTGTGCAGCCAAATAGGGATGATCCCAAATTGCCTGGCTCCTTCCTCCTCGACAACGTCCTGCCTGGATGAGAAGCTCTGGATCTCGGACGTCAGGTGACTTGAGGTATTCGCAAACTCGTCAAAGCCGAACGAACCCGGTCGCGACGGAGTACAGTACCGACAAATCTTTGTGGAGAATTCGAACCTCGCCAGACCTGAGCCTTACCTTACCTCACCTTGCTTACCTTAGCTCGAAAGACGACGCTATGGAGAACTGAGGCTCAAGAAGCTCAAGGCTGAATCGACTCCGCCACCAAAGGTGCTGCTATACGTGACATCATTCCTCGCTCACGCCCCAAGTCGACTGGGCAGGCGCACCCCGCCATTGAACAAGTACAATGTATCATGTATTCTGAGGTGTATTTGCACTCGGTATTCCTTCCAAGTACCGAAATACGCCTTTGTTCCTTGATGCCTTGCACCCGAGTTGCCACAAATTGATACAACTCATTCTCCTCTAGCCGCCCAGCTCAGCCCCCCTCTCATCCATATCTCAATCTCTCCTCCTTTGCCCCTGCTCTCTTCCTCTCATTTTCCTCAATCTTCCATCTACACCCCTCGAGTACTACCCGCAATGCCAAACTACTACGAATATGAGGAGGAATTCTCCCGTCGCCGTCGCGACCAATCCCCAGAGTACTACTCCGGCGGCGCCCCCAGACCGGACCCTCGTCAAGACCAAGGACCTCCGCCGCCGCCGCCTCCTCCCGCCGGCGCGCCATACCCCCAGGGCTTCGTTCACGATGACTTCGGTCCTCCCCCGCCACGCGACCGCATGACCCTCGAAGCCCCTCCAATGCAGCAACGACCGCGTTCCCAGCCTCCGCCCAATACCACCATGGTCCAGCGAGATCGCGCCGCTTCGCAGTACGACGACGATGATGATGACTACAATGGCCGTGGCAGTCGAAGTCGTTCTGGTAGAGATCGCGGACGGAACAGGTCGCCCAGTCCCGTGACCTGGGTTCGCAACACTGTCGACGACAACTTCTCCACCTCCAGAAACGGACTGGGCGCCGGTTTGCTGGGCGCCGTTGTCGGCGGCCTGATGGCCAAAGAAGCAGTCGAAGCGCAAGCCCGCAAGAAGCGCAAGGACAAGGGCCCTCATAGCACCTCGGCAGATGCCAACACCGCACGTTTGGTCTCCACGCTTCTCGGAGCCGTAGCTGGTGGTTTGGGCGCCAACGCCATTGCCAACCGAGTGGAGGACTCGCGTGAGAAGGACCGTCGGCGACAAGAGGCTTGGGAGAGGAAATGGGGTCCGGAAGAGGACGACGCGTATGCTAGGAGAAAGGAGGATGGAAGAAGATCAGGAGACCGAGGAGACCGCGATCGAGGCCAGATCCAAATGCGAGATCGTGATCCGTCTCGAGACTCGGGTCCCAGAAACGGAAGACAAGGCCATCCTGATGATGAAGAAGACGACTACGATTTTGTTTATGACGATCCAAGGTTTGACAATGGGCGAGCGCCGAGAGGGCGAAGCGAGGATGGATATCGTTCCCGGCAGTAAGCCGTGTCTCGAGAATGCGGGGATGTTCTGATGATTTACGGCCAGATTTATTTGTCATGTCCTGGACTGGAATGTAGCTAGCTTGCACATGATTTGAGGCGAAACTCGGAATCAAACGATAAACAATAACGAATGGGAACCTTGAAGTTTAATGATTCAGTACTGTGGCTTTGCTCAACGAGTTCTGACATCGTTCTACACCTTCAGCGCCACACTAGCCATCGTTACCTACTTCGCCAGCCAAAATCAACGTTGTAGTGCTCAGTTAACTCTTACATGTGTTGTACACTTATAGCAACAAGACCCTTGTATCGATCAAGTGTTCATCGTGGGTCGCATAAGCTCATAAGACTCGTGAGCCGTTACACATGTGTTGCCTCCCCGTGAAGCAACTCTCTGTGTAGGTTTGGCATCGTGGAGCTGAGGTCGTCTTTCAAGAGCAAACCAAGCCTGCTTTCCCGAGACACCTCTGTGCGACATGGCTCTGAGACGCTGCCACGCCACCTCTTTCCTTGTTTGCCGGACAGGGTCTAGCAAAAAGAACCCCATCATTCATGCCAAGAATGGTCACCACGCCCCTGTATTATGACCGTCTTTCTGTTCTCATACGTGCGCTGCTCCCGGTAATCCAACTCCCGCTCCACAATCACTTTGAAGAACTGCGCGATTTCAGCTAGTGCAATCTGTTGCGTATCCGGAACCCCAATTAGCTTGAAGAGCGACTGTGAGTCAACGAGTTGTTTGGCAATGACCGAGTCTGGTTGGCAGAATGTACGAACACTCATAGCCCTTGCGTTCACCTTCATGGCGTGAAGAAGGCCGGCAATCTCAACTGGATCGCCTTGTCGACGCCCATAGAAGCGAAAGTCTTCAACGTGGAGATTCACGAGCTCGAGCTGGGTCTCAAGGTCGTAGCGGAAGCCGACAACCTTCGGCCGACCCTTGTGATCCCAGGCGTCGGCAATCTTTTTCAGCTTATCGGGGATGAGACGCCCCTTGTCGAGTTGTATGGTGACGTACTCGTTCAGAGCGCTACTCAGGTGGAACTCCAGCTCACAGTAGAAGAGGCTTTGCTCTCTCGAGTTGAGTGATATGGCGATCCGGGACGCTCGTCGCTCCTTTGACAGGGGCTGGGGTCGTCGAGCGTTGTGTGAGAGGTCCGCCTTCACAAGTTAGTTACAATCGCCAAGCCAAGGACACCTCGTAAAGCACGTACCATATCCTTCGCAATTTTCTTGATGCTGTCGAGAATGCCTGTCTTCTTGTGAGGCGTCTTCTTGGTCGTCTCTTGAAGTTTCTCGGTGCGTTCAAGCCAGCCATTGTCACCAATCATGGTCTTCTCGCCCTTCTTCACTGTGGGAAAGTCTTGTCCTCGAAAGTAGAATTGGAGAGGGGAGAATAAATCCGTGTCTTTGGGAGGGACTGCAAGTTTTTGAGGCACAGCAGTAGGGGAATGATGGTCAGCAAAGTGGGCTTGTCGCAGGCCCTCTGCATTGCTCTTGGATCGTCTTGGTCTGTTGGCGAGACTATTCGGATGAGGTGCTGGGACTCGCTCCACAAAAGGACTGCCTAATTGCGCCCAATCTCTAGCTTCGGCGATTGTTTGGTTTACACTTGACTTTGAGCGAGCGTGGTGGTGCTCGCGAACCTCCAAGGGATCGGGGCGGCCGGAGTAGCGGATATCCTGTGAGTACATGGAGGCACTATCCTCATCCATGCATTGAGAATTCTCAAATTGACCTTGACTAAGAGGGGAGATGGGATTGGATACAGATTCCAGCTCCACACGATGAGGCATGTCGGGATAACGTCGCCCACCGCCAGTTTGAATCGGAGCCGGTGGTCCCTTCTGGCGACGGCTAGCAAGGCTAGAGGAAAACGAGTCGTTCTGACCAGGCTGCCTGCGGCCCGGCATGAGCTCCGAAAAGGTTGGCGAGTCCATGCCAGTGCTATCGTCATCGCTTGGGCCATAGCCGTAGCGGGGATCGGACTGTGTCTTCCTGTGCTTGTTTCTTTGAGGGGTCGTCTTGGGGGTAACCATTTTGTCGCGTTTTCGAGATGTGCCTGGACTGCTGGCAACTTTGCAGCTAAAACTAAATGCTATCAGCACGTGTCCAGTACTGCTTTGAAAGTCTTACGCGTCGGTAAGTTTGTCCATCTGAGTCTCTGTCAGGTTCATCCGGATGTGGAGCGGCTGCTTGACCAAACGCTTTCGTGGCGACAACGACCGAGATCGTATACCTGAGGAAACAGATAAGAAGTCGCCGCGAAGAGGCGTTAGGGAGGAGGTTGAAGGATCGGAATGTCGACCCGGTTTCTTGCGCGGGCTGCTGCGCTGCATCGAACTTGTGTCCCTCCAAGAACGTCGAAAAAGCCCTTCAGGTAAGAGATTCTTAGTTGTTATTGGACTTAAGCGGAGACTGAGATAGCATAGTTCATCAAACTTTGAGCCAAAGTTGAGGGGTAGTGATGGAACAGAATACGGTCGACGATTCGTGGTTGTTGTTGTTGTTGTTGTTGGATGAGAAGATGTGGGTTGTGAATCAAAAACAATCAAGGCAAATTTCCTCCCAAAACATACTGCAATACCGAATGATGACTCGTCCAATACAGGCGGCTAAATCCTTGTGACCACCTGGCAAGCTCGATTACACCCTTTCACTGCTGGGCGGCGGCCAGACTGAAATTTTGACAGCTGGCGAGAGCAGATGGGGCCGCCCCCAGAGAAACTCGAGCTTCTCCAGGCTCAGTCTCGCCTCCATAGATAGTCAAGACCGCTGTCGAACCAAAGCTGGGGGGTGAACGGTCCTTTAAATCCCCAGTACATGAACCCCCGCATGGCTGTGCTCGCCACGACATCTATTGCTTTTTCCTCAGCAACAGGGAGCTCTTTGATAGACGGCGGCAACGGTCGACCATCTTTGTAGAGGTTGAACTTTCTCGCGAAAATGGCGTTGGGTATATCCCATTCGTTCACGCGGAGACTCGACCTTGATTGTAGGATGTCGCGTAGTGATGCTGTCGTACTGAGGCCGGAGCTGGCGAGCCATCCCACGCTGCCTGGAACCAAACAAGGTCTCCTGAGGTTACGAAGCTTTCGAACGACTTGTTTAGGCTCGAAACGTTGCTTCTCACGAGTCGGACCGGAGCGAAAGAAGCAATGGTTCGGGTCTGGGACGTCTCCGTCCGTTTCTACGCCAGCAGCCCAGGCCATATCGGTCAGGTCGATTGACTTCTCCCCAACCAGCCTCCCTGGTGATGTGGAATCAATGTCCCATTGTAGTTCATGGAATTCCTTCGCATTCATGCGGCGGAACGGGCGTGTGCCATTATCGCGAGACGACACGAACATGGTGTATTCGATAATCCAGTCCTTTCGTGTTCGGAGACCACTGGTCTGGGTTGAAGATCGTTTCCGGGTTGTCGTATGATCTGACAATCTCGTTTGGTAGCGTTCGGGATGCGTTTGCCTCCATGCAATCAAGGTGTCGGTCGGGGTGATGTTGGATGTAACAGTCGTCAGATGTGGAACGTGAGGGAGCTCCAGGTCCACCTGATAGAAGTTAAGAGCTATAATAGAGTGGGCAGTGGTATGGCCGTACATGTCTGTTTAGATGGTCGTGCCTCCAGCGTTGGAAAGCTGCGCCCGGATCATCGGTGTGCTGACATTCGACTTCAATCATCTCATACAAGACTCCACCCGCGTGACCGAGGCATTCGTCGCCAAGATGATCTCTCAGCACGAGAAACACCTACTCAGGTCAGCCATCCACCGGGGCGCCATCTGTTGAGCTCAAGGTACCAAGCGAACTCCATCACGGTATTGATAGTTGCGAGGGATATGAGCACAATACCTAACCAGGACATTGCGGCATTCTGCGAGGGGGTAAGTTGGCAAGCCATTGGGTGCGTGCTCCAGTGGTGCTCGACTCACTCTCCTCGTCAAACAGTGGTTGAACTTCAGACAGGTCGTTAATAGAAGGAAGTCCAAAAAGCGCAGTATCGTCATTCATGTCTGACAAATGTTGTCAAGAAAGGGGTCGGAAGCAACAATCGAAATGCCAGTAGATGAAGAAACGGATGTCGACAAAGCAAGATGATGGGTTCAGTCTCGGGTGTTCGACTGTTCAGGTTTTCATACTGCCTTATTCCAAAAACGTTGCCTGGGTAAGGTTGGTAGTGGCCCGGGCAGCTTTCATCTGACGCGTTACGGATCTTGTTTAGGCTGCACTTTCTCAATACTCTGTTGATAGCGTCAGCCTACGAGCTTTATTCTGCCGCAGGGAAAGAGCAAAATACGCAAGTACATGCGGCTCGCCGAATACCAGGTGACTTGGGCGCCCAGATACAATCACCCCTCTGGCAAACCTGGAAGCCAATCGTCGAGTCATTCCCATGGCAGTATTTGAATTTCATAGAATCGGTTTTTGGGGTTGTGCTTGGTACTAAGCACGCACGAGACACCGCGAACAGACGTTGAGCCGCAATAACTGCCGTCAACCATGTCCTATGATGGAGGGGAATGACACTTGGTTAGTTCGTGTCATTGTTTAAGAAAAATCATCCATTGCAGAGTGGTCTCGAAGAAGCAATCACACTCTCAGCATCTCCTACGTCAAGAATCTCCATCTTCCTCCAGGGTAGGAAATCCAATGTCCCGTCCATGATGCCGTGATTTGCATTACAGAAGAGGACGAGCGGCGTAGACCGTCTCGGCAAACTTGACCGGGATCGCCCAACCCATGTTGAAGTTCGGAAGAGCCAATGGGAAAGAGAAATTGAGACGGTTTATTCCCAGCCATCTCCTAACATGCATGTTCATGGATGGTGGATGGAGGCTTGTCAGGTGGAGTTCACAGAGGTGGCTTCCCTCCTGGCTCCACTTTCCGCCGCCGTACCGCAAGGGGCAAGTTAGGGCATGTTAGGCATGTGCCGCTCAGCTCTCTCAAAACGTACCACCGACTAACTCCTCCGAACCTCCATCCTCTTTCGACGAACTCCCGAGTCCGTCTACCGCCACGTCCGTCCCGCTATCCACTACCGATCTCACATCCCGAATTCCCAAAATGGAGAAGGTCTCCTCTTCCCCACATTGGAGCTTACTGACTGCGCCCAGAAGGGAGTTTTTGCTCATGGTCAATGCCAGGATTCGCGGAGGTCGAGAATACTTCATGTTTTTACCTCGACACTCGGTGGGCTACGAACCCGCTCAATGGAACCAATCAGACTTCATTGACGAAAAATTTCCATATCGAGTTCTCCTAACTTCACTTCCCCAGCATCTTGTAACATTCCGAGATATCCAATTCCCGACGCTCATGCCGTGAACTAGCGCCTCTACTCTCTCTGCTCCCACTGCTAGCTCCATGCACTTTTACGCCGGCTGGTTTCATGACCTTCTTATTAAAGAACCACATTCGCAACCCGTCTTGTGCCCATAAATACAGTCTACTCGGACATCCAGGTTGGAAACTCATTCACAGACTCACACCCACAAACTCACATTTCTTCTCCCGGTCCAAACCTCCCTTTTCCTACCTCGCATAAAATTACACAAACTACACTCTATGAGTGCCATGATAACCACTCAAGCAAAGCAGAATGACCCCTACTACGACATAGGTATGTAGACAGGCCCAGCTGCACCGATCTGCGTAAGTCTGACATTTGTGTGTTTGAAGTCATTGTAGGAGCTGGTCCAGTTGGGCTCATGCTGTCGACCTGTCTCGCCCGCTGGGGTTATAGGATCAAGCACATCGACAACCGGGCGGAACCGACGCCCACCGGCCGGGCGGATGGAATTCAGCCACGTTCACTTGACCTGCTTCGCAATATGGGGCTCAAAGCCGCCATCATGTCTCACAATCCTGCTCGAGTATATGAAGTCGCTTTCTGGGACCCTGATTCCTCGGGCCATGGCATCCTTAGAACTGGTACATGGGCTAGCTGTCCCGACTTCATTGACGCACGTTATCCTTTCACCACGCTCCTTCATCAAGGCTTTATTGAGAGAGTTTTCATCTCAGACCTCGAAAAGAACGGGGTCCGTGTCCAGCGGCCGTGGACTATTACCGGATTTAAATCGAGCGAACAAGCAGACCCGGATTACCCCGTCCAGGTCGAGGTGGAGCACGTCGACGGCACAGCTCGAGAGACTCTCCATGCCAAATACCTCTTTGGAGGCGAAGGTGCAAGGTCCTTTATTAGACGGCATCTTAATATCGGAGTCAAGTACAAAGATCCCATCGCCCATGTCTGGGGAGTGATGGACGGTGTCATCAACACCGATTTCCCAGATATCAAGGTGTGCTTGAGGTGGTTCCCACTGCCGCTTCTCCTTGTGCGCTGACCACTTGAACTTAGATGAAATGCACTATCCACAGTGAGCATGGTTCTGTGATGGTCATTCCGAGAGAGAACAACATGGTTCGGCTCTACATACAAATCGCCTCTTCGACAGATCCGGACTGGAATCCGAGAAAGACAGCTACCGAGAAGGAAGTTCAGGAATCTGCCAAGAGAATCTTCCAGCCGTACCACGTCGAATGGGAACGTGTCGAGTGGTACTCGGTATATCCCATCGGACAAGGCATTTCGGATCATTACACGCTGGATCAACGAGTGTTCCTGGGCGGAGATGCTTGCCATACACATAGCGTAAGCATAAGATCCCGGACACGTTTACCTTGACTGACGCTGTACCTAGCCGAAAGCTGGACAGGGTATGAATACCGCGTTTCTCGATGCCCAGAATCTGGCATGGAAGATCCATGCAGTAGAAGCCGGCTTTGCCCAGCGCGATATCCTCAAGACCTACGAGCCCGAGCGTAGAAGGGTGGCAGAGATGCTGCTTGATTTCGATAGCCGGTACGCCAAACTGTTCTCCGAACGGCCGCCCGCCGCGGATGAAATCAGAGCTGCATCCGAAAACCACGGCAAACAGCAGGAGCAGGAGGACGGCCAGTTCATCAAGACGTTTAAGGAAGCCTGCGCGTTTACAAGCGGTTATGGCGTACACTACCAACCAAACGCCCTCAACTGGTCGTCTGAACACCAGGCCCAGTCGCCACTGATTCACCCGAGCGGCACCAAGTTGGCAACGGGGCACCTCTTCATCAACTCAAACGTAACTAGAGTCGTTGATGCGAACGTGGTGCACCTGGAGCAAGAGGTGCCTCTCAACGGCGCGTTTCGCATCTTCATATTCGCTGGTGTGCCATCCAAGACAAAACAGGCCCTCTGCGATCTGGCTAGCAACCTGAAGAGTGAGGGGTCCTTCTACTCCGCATATCTGAGGCCGGATATTGGCGAGGTCTCCCACCACGAGAAACACAGTCCTCATAGCCTGTTCTTCACAATCTGCACAGTTTTTGCGGCCAAGCGATGCGACATTGAGATTTCACGCGACGTGCCTGGAATACTGGCCGACTACCGGGAGCATGTTTATGCCGACGATCGGCGGCATCATCTTCTGCCCGATGCGAAGGCGCCGGCGCATATCAAATTGGGTCTAGATCAAGATCACGGGGGGGTCGTAGTTGTGCGGCCCGATGGCTACGTTGGCATAGTCGTTGAGTTGACGGAGGGTAGTGGCACGGTGGATGCGCTGAATGATTACTTCTCAGCTTTCTGCAGCAAGAAGTTTGGGACGATAGCGTCACGGTTGTGATCTCCAACGCAATGCAGATAAATGAGTGAATAAACAAACAAACAAATGAATTAAAAAAAACGTTAAAAAGTTAGAAGGCCCTGCGTCCAGAAAGCGTAAACGGCATCACCCGTCATGGGAAGAACTGTTGCCCTGGTGAACGTTTCTGGGTCAGCCGGTACGAAATACACGCGTCTGGTTTGAGGCCTGAGATCATAGGCAGCTTTAGCGGTGGGGCAAAAACGGTGAGGCGTGCTGGGGAGAATCGAGGGCAGCGTCACAGAACGGCCGTCCTGGGGTTCGATACAGGCGGATGAGGCTCAAATAAGGGTCAGATCGATCTTGCGCCTTAATCCGACTGAGCAAGGGTCCAACGAGTGACGTGACATTTGGCATCGCAATGCCTGTCTCAGCCCTACCTCAGGGGCGGCGGCACCTGTCAAATAAAAGCTCGGCGATGGGACGAGAACGATTAATGCGCCGACCAATGAATAATCGTCTCCAGCCGAAAATGCGACCAGGGGCCTGTCCAACCAGAAAATTGGTAGCCAACGCCGGCCCCACCACAGCTTTGACCACCCCAACTTACCGCCACGAACCGTGATCTACAGCGACTTTCCTCCTCCACCACAGCGCAAACGCTCACCATCGTGGGTGATGTCTTCAGCGCACTCCCCCATCCGGTAATGCGACTCACGGTCCCAACAAACCCAACTTGGATTCTCTGCGCAGTGCCCGTTATGTACAGATACCTTGATGGACGAGTGATCTCCTGAGGCAGCGGACGCGTCCGGCGCGAAGCATAAAAGACGCGACTGCGATTCCCCACCTCGTCCTTCTTTGTTTCTTCATCATCAACCATCAACGCTCAACTTTGCAGTAAGAACACACGTTTCTCTTTCCAATCTTCAATTCTCTGATTGTCGCTTGCGACTCTGTTTGTCTGCTACGAACTTTAATTGCCCTTTGCCGCTTGTCACTTCATCGCTGCTTCTTCGATTGCTAGACCTTGATTGTCGTCGCATCGCAAGAGCCATCTATCTGTCCATCGTCAGCTGCTGTTACAAAGCTTCTGGCACTGCTCACTTCACTCCACGCTGCTCTTCTTTCTTGCTTTCCACATCTTGCTTTCCGCATCGTGCTTTCTCTCCTCGTTTCAATCTCCGCGCTCACCGACAAAATGCCTTCTCATACTAAGACCCAGCAGCTACAAACCCCCCCACGTTCCTGCCCAGCAGGACCAGGAGACACCGTCGACAAGCCTCCTCTCAAACACGACGGCCTCTCTCCCGTCTCGCGATACGTCGACCGCCCCATCCCGTTCAGGTTCACCCGCCCACCTGGCCATAAACAACTTGTCATCAACATCCCCCCCTCCCAAGGCGATCGTCTTTCCCCACGCACCAAACGCCGAATCCAGGTTGCATGCTCATCTCTCAACGAGATCCACAGGACCGATCTTGGCTTCCTTGTTGACATCAATGGCAATCCCACCAGGAAGCGTCGCTCGTCATTTACCGAACTCGACTTGGTGGCTGCCCAAACCGCACTTGGAATCAACCTTCCTCCTGCTCCGGCCACCACCGTTGTTATTGACCGCCCAGGACCTCCTGCCGAGGTACAAGCCGACGGGCAGACTCATGTAAGTACCCCGATTCCATCGCACTTTCCACACCAATGAATATGCTAATTTCATGGTCAGACTTTCCCCATGCTCGGGGGCCTTCCCTTTGCTGGATCCATCACCAGGATGATATCCGGTATTCGTGCGGCCTTCTCCGGCCTCGGAGAGACGCTTCGCCAATTGAGTAGGTTTTCCATTTTCGTGTCGCTTCCACTGCGTATCACTAACCGTTGGTTCAGTCCCTTCTCCACCCACCTACTCCGTCGCAGAGGTCCGGTCTTACATCGGCAACAACCAAATTTCCAACAAGCGCATCAAGCTCTGCCGTGATGGCGACGACTACGACTTCGCCGGCTGTAATGGAATCCGTTGGATCGGTACTCGAGGTATTGTTCATCTCCGGGACAAGCTCGGTGCCTTGGAAAGTCGTCTGCGCGTCGCTTGCGAGCTGATCAATGACTTCCCTTCCCGACAAGCCATACGCAAAATCCTGGAACCTCTTACAGATGCATTGACTGATGATCAAGATGTATTTGGCGTCTCGCAAAATGGCGTCGACTTCGACATTTGTGATTTCTTCTACCTCCGATGCCAAGAGACATTTGATTTCCTCGGTCAGTTCTATGATCTTGACCTCATCACCCGAGTTCGAAATCAGTACCAGTTCGTCCCTGCAGAATTGGTGCTCTGTCACACTCAAGAACAGTCTGACATGGCCGAACGCATCATCAAACTTCTCTCTGCACCGGCCTTGACACCAACCTGTAACCAGATCCTTTTGCTGGCTCACGAACCGTATGTCGGAAAGCGAGCCTTAAAGAGGGATCTCAGCCTGCCCCAGTCTTTCATAGACCAGGTCGTACTCGACCTGAATGCAAGCTTGGGCAAGCTGCCTCCACCAAGTTACGTGAGAAACCCTGAGTACCGCGAGAGACTTGAGCAGACATTCTCCCCTACCTTGAATATACTCCCTAAACCTCCTGGAGCATTCCCTAAGAGCGATGTCCCCGAGGAGGCCCATCTCATCCCGCTGCCTCCATCGCCGGCTTCTAGCGACGCACACCCTGTTGACGCACGCCCCAAAATCGACGATGACGAGGCCCAGCGCCTCATAAAATTGTCTTACATCACTCAGTTCGAGCCCAAGTCGCCGTTGGATCCTCGTGACCTTAGTGCTGTCAAGTCGATCCTCAAGAAGAAGCTACAGCAGTGTTCTTCCAACCTGTCCCCCAAGCGTCTGGGACGACGCTTCCCCAAAGGAGTTCGCTTCACGGAGGACACATTCAGTCCTCGACCACGAAGCCACAAGGGGACTGAGCTGGAGTCAATCTCTCTCAGAAACCGCAACCCTGGGCTGATTAGGCCCTTGCCGAAGAGTGATGCCAAGCCGGGACGCTTACTCTTCCGCCGTTCTTTCGGCGACAAGAAAGTCGACCACGACGCCAAGATCGAAGAGATCTTCTCCCTCCCTTCGTTGCCCCTCAGACTTAGTGACCACTCGAGGGCTGGAATAGAATTCCTCAAGGAGCAGGAAGCGCTCCGAATTGCCGAAGAGGCCCGCCTCGCTGCCGAAGAGGCTCGACGCGTCGCTGAGGAACGAGCTCGACGCGAGCTCGAGGCACGACTTGCCAGATCTGGCGGCCTCCGTCTACCAAGTCAGCCGTTCGTGTCACAGCTTTCTGCTGACTGGCAAACCCGCGCGCGAGACACCCTCCGCGCTGCACCTACTACGACCTTGGCCGTGACTGGCGAAGGCGTCGACCTCCGCAAACACGACTTCGCCAAGGTCGTACAAGCCACCGAGTGGCTCAACGACGAGATCGTCAACGCATCTCTCAACTGGCTGGACCAAGCCATCAACTCCGCTGCTGGCATTAAGGATGTCAAGAGGAACACGCGGAAGTGCTTGGCGATGTCGTCGTTTTTCTTCAAGCGACTCCAAGACCAAGGAGTAGGACGAACCCAGCGGACCCTCCGCCGCTTCGGCGTTGAGAAGAGGAACTTTTTGGATGTTAACACCATCTTGTTGCCTATTTGCGAGCGTTCCCACTGGACGCTCCTCGTTATCCGTCCTTCCAAGAGAACGGTCGCCCACATGGATTCCCTGAACCCTCGAGGTTCGGCGGCGTACACTAACACCGCCATGGAATGGGTCAAGGACGTGCTGGAAGAGAAGTTCGATGCGACCGAATGGAACTTCATTCATCACGAGGCGCCCTCACAAACCAACGGTCACGATTGTGGTGTGCACACCATCACCAACGGCATATGTGTTGCCCTGGGCCTCAGCCCCATGGATTGTTATTCATCGGAACACATGCCCCTGCAGCGACTTCGAATCGCTTGCATGTTGTTGAACGGCGGCTTCAAAGGAGAATTCGACTTGCGAGTATTTTAACGACATGACATAAGAACTATAACTCTACCGGAATACCCTATGATTAGTGCATCATTTTTCTACTTGTATATACTTTATGGTGTTTGGATCACGTCTTGTTAGCACTGAATTGGATGCATCGAGAGGAGTTGGGGGATCCCCCAAAAGCAAGCAGTCGCCGCTGCCTTGGTATCACGGTTGGAGTTTTGGATCAGGAGAAGGATTGGAGAACTCGCCTTTTGGCTTGAGTATAGAGGACTGAAGTTTGAGCATTCGTTTTGTGGTTTGGACGTGCGCGATAGAAGGGACCAGGAAGTTCTGTAGCTCGCCTCTATGGTTGGAGCAGTCGAGTGCATAGGTACTCGCTTTACAGTGTCTTAGAGATCCGTCAGATACTCTTAATTCCTATCGACCAAAGTCTTTTAGTTGCGTGAATGCGGTGAGAACAAGTGATGTGTTTAATCAGACTAGCCATCCGCAAGCGCCCATTCCTCCGGACCGTTCAACATGCCACATGACTTTTACGTACCAGATTTAATTGGCAGATGGTGACTGTTGTGAACCGACTTCGCCTCAACGCTTGGATGCAATGGTAGACCGTGGACCTGTAAATAGCCGCTATGGTAAACGGGCGGTGGCTACGAACTACCGCCAGGGCTACGGCGTGGTCAAGGCAGCAGTCATCGGCGACGCCTTCATCCCCCTTCCTTGGCTTCGAAGTGATGGAAATGAGCCTTGCAGAGTCATTGACTAATTCGCAAGCCATGTGGTGGAGTGGACGTTTCCAACAAAGACAACCTGCGGAGGCGCCGTCGGAGGGACGGAAGCCAAAGGAGAGAAGTTTCTGCAACAGAACCGGTTCTGGAAGGGGCAGAAGGACGTTTAGATGTGAGACCGTTGGCCGAAGGGAGAAGCGGACGGGCTGCTCCCTTGCATTCCAGAAGATTTCTAGAAGGCGGGATAGTTGAGGGAGACGTCAAGTGCATTTAGGTTGCAGAAACTCCAGCCTTCCAGCCATCTGCGGATATGTGTTGGTTTCGGAGCGTTGTGGTTGGGCTGCTGTCCACATGTCAGAGGGGGGTGAGAAATAAACACACGGGTCTGGAACGTCTGTAGAGCCACAAGCATTGGTGGCCGAGGGTATGTGGAAAAGTGGTTGGCAGCGTAATCTATTTGCAGGGTGCTGCGCGTTGGAGAAGGCGGATGTCAGCTCTTGTTGGCTGAAAGAAATGCGTGGTGAGAGGAGACGAAGTGCCGCGACCAGATCACCGGCCCGGTCTTCACGATGTAGTTGAAACCAACACGGCCCCATCGATTGGGAACAACCCCCTGAAGATCGCAGCCACTCCAGGCCTACCTGACCGCCATCAGATTCTTCCAACAAGCCGGGTCCGACTCCGTGGCCATCCACAACTGGACCTCAGCAAGTCCCCGACCTGTCGCGAGCTAGGCATCCCAATAGGAGCCGCTTCAATCCTCAGTCACCGTAGGTGGAACCGAAAAAATTGTCGTGATCCGACGCCACACCCCGTGAGCCGCCATGATCGAACTCATTGACAAAAGCCGAACTACGTTTTCGGTCGAGGTGTACCCTTCCCGTTTCCACAAAGCTTCGCCCTGTAAGGCTAGATCCGGCCGACTGCAGTTGGTGACACGAGGTTGAAAATCGATAATGGCGCTTTGAAGAAACCTCATCAAATGGAGAGCAACTCAGTGAGGGAAATTGTCGGTTCCGGGAAGATAGGGGTTGGCTGGCGTTGTGTACGAGGGATCCGAGTTCGGACACAGCCCCAATCAGGCGTCACGGTTCCTGGAGCGTTGGGTGATTCCGGCAGCTGGTGAGGCGACGGGACGCGGCGACACCGCTTGCAGGTGCAGTGGCGTGGGGAGATGTGGAGATGCAACGCATTTCCTAACCAGGAAGGCTTCTGGAACTGTCATTGAGGCTTCTAGCATGATTCTAGAATAGATTAAGGGATCCATCAGATGACCGTGGTCTGAGCGTCGGTTCCGGCATTACTGAAATTGTGAGGAATTCGGCTTTGGAAACGGTCGTTGGTGCGTGGCAGCCGTGGTGGACGATGGACCAGGGTCCAGATGCCTTCTTCCCAAGCCCAACAGTCTTGACAGCCGTCCCTGGCGATGGGCCCAACGCGTAGTTTCGGAGATGTGTCAGTAACATCTCGCGATGGTCAATATTCCATGCCAAGTTCGACAGCCAAGGATCAATTGCGCGGGGCGCTGAGGCTGGATGTCGTAGACTTCCAATCCCTGACTAGCTTCGAGCGACTGAAATAAAGTGGCGAAAGGGAAAGGCGGTATGCCTTCCTTTGATCTTCCAGGCGGGAGAAACATCGGATTCCTTAATCTGGGGGAACGTAGAACGAAAACAGGTACGGATGCTTGTCCGACCCTCCGTAATAAGACACCTGGAAGCAAGTGGCTCAGTGAACCCCACACAAAGAAGAGAGGGCTGGAGATGGACAACTGTTTCTGCAGCAGTTCGTGTAAGCGCTTAGGGCGGCGACAGGTGTGCCCCGACTGAGTCCCAAAATGTTGGTGATCGACGCCCATGACGAGCCGGGCATCTCAGGACAGCTCGTCATGGTGACCTTGAAAGCAGCCATTGAGTGCTGACAACGCTGACAACCACGATGTGTTGAGTCCTCTGGGAACCATACAACGCCCATCCCAGAGACATGTAGTGTAGGACGTGACACTGGTGACGACAGCGTCGTCACAGTCCCATCACTTCCAGATTCAGGGCCCCTTCGAGGGGCGTCGAGAAGCGAGCGTCAAGGCTTCAAATTGCAATCCTCCGATGGAAGCGTAATGAGGAGACTGGAAGTCATTTACGGAACCAGTTGATAGACGCCGTTTTAGCTCTATGCCGTCGCTGCGTCCATACCAAGATGATAACCACGAATACAATGCATTCCTAGAACTGGATGAATCAACTTCACCTACGTCAGTCCGAAAGCCTTTTTCTTCTTCAACCGTCAGTCCCTCCACTGAATTGGCGATGGAACCCACTGGGAAGTGCCGCCAGCTAAGAGGAATAGATCCGTCCTAGTTGCTGGAAACCTGTACCATCCCGTGTCTGCTAACCTTGCCGATTCCGGTCTGGGCCAGGACGTGGTCAAGCCATTGCGACATGGGTGTCGGACAACATGACAAGGGGATTGGAATCGCCATCGTCCATCTGATTGTCGTAACGAGAAAAAGCATTCTCCATCGTGAGAGCGCCAGAGTGGGCATCTGGAACGAAAGCGGGTTTTCGCTCCACTGTCAGTTTGAAGTTTGAAGTGCTGTGGTTCCTTTTGGCGCCGCTATGACACACCTTGAAGTCAACAGGTGAAGGGAAAATTGCGCATCGCAAGGATCTATGGATACGGTGGATTTGAGAGGATCCGGTTGCTAATAATTGTTCGATATTGCTCGTGGAGGCCGATGGGGGGACCCATCGCTGTTGTCGCTTGTGAACGGTTATTCATGGTGTTTCAAGAACTTGGCCGTTTTTTTCTTTTCCTATTTCTTTTTTCCCTGTGCTTTTACGGCTCCGTTTTTTTTTTGACGCGTATTGCTTCTCTTTCCTGCTGAAGTCTTGGTGGATCAGGATGGGACTCTAGCAGAGTCATGTTGATTTTGATCGTGTCACCTTACTGCTGAGGTGATGCACGTCCTATTTAGTGGTAGAGTAGCATCTCGAAATGGAACCCTCAGCCGGTAGTTGGCAAGCCGAGAATGAAGACACGCATGAGAGAGCATTCGTGTTGGATACGTAAGGGTGCATCGCCTCCCGATGGACGAGGTCTATGGATGCCGTCAACGTCAACAAGCATCGGGAGTATTAAACTGGTGGGCGGGACGGCATCCAAAGTGGTAGGACGGTGAGGTATGAAACAACGGTAGATGGTCCAAAAGTGCCGCCTGACTGATGCTGATGGCTGCGAAGATCTCTGCCTGCTACTGAAGTCTCCCTGGTTAGCGCCCTCGATCGGACAGCCTGCCGTGCTGTAGCCGCAGCGCCAAGATGTGGCATTGGATCATCAATTGTTCGCGTAGCTGTGGCTGCATATCCACCCACGGCAACGGATTGATGTTGGAGCTGCCACTTGGCATAGCTAGTCGCTAGCTAGCGTAGTGCTGTGGAGCCGTCGGAGGGTGGGGAGGCATTGGAGGAGCCATTCCGAGGCACGGAAAGAGGTGTGCAGAGGATGAAATGAGAAGCCATGAGTGGTTGGCAGTGGTAAAGTTGGAGGATGTGCGAGCGGATTGCTGGCTTGTCTCGTCGCCAGTCATCGGTCGTGGAATGAGGGTTATGACGACGGTGTAACGGACGCCGGAATGGATCAATTTAATCTAAATTGCATCTTTAGAGCAAACAGGCTAAATTGAAGAAGCAATCGAGTGCCTGTGAGCCAAAGGGCCGAGCTGTAGTGCGCGAGAGGAACGCTGTGTTCGGGCGTGCACCCGGATGGCACGCTCATCGGCAATCATCGTCTCGCCTGTTGTCTCGATGAGAGGAGGAGAAGGAGGAAAAAGGAAAGAAAAAAAAAAAGGTGGGCAGTATTACACTGCAGTCAGAAACGGCTGAGCATGAATCAACAGAGCCCGGTCGTGGCATGGGATATGGTGTGACATGGAGCCAGAAACAGAGACTTACTTCTTCGTGGAGTTGCACTATGAAAGAGAGAGATCCCTGCTTCCATCGAGCTTCCATGGGGGGGGAGAAACAGTGACATGGGTATCCATAATTGTCAAGACAAAGGACGCCGGCTTGGCCCATGGCCGTCGTGTCTGATATTCTCTCTTCCGGACCGGTCGCTTGGTTTTGTCTCTGGTTGCGTGACGAGGCCTGCGATGGGGGTTAGAGCTTTGTGCACTTTGCAAGGGCAGAGAACCCCTGTCGGATCGGTCATCAGCCAAACAGAATCTGCCATAGCAGTCACTGCCACGAACGCCCGGAGAGGAAATAGCAAGTGGAGCGCGATCGGTGCTCCTCCCCCAAAAAATTTGCCAGCGGTTCCCCGTGCCCGCCTCAGCCCTCTCTCTCTCTCTATCCAGTGCAGCAAGGCGCTGAAGGCGCGGAGGAACAGCGCTGCTGGTGAGGGGAACGAGGCTTGGAGAGCACGCCCTTCAGGTGTCGCCTCCAGGACTCCACCGGCAAGGTCCACTGAAACGCCAGCCTCCGTCATTGGCCACTGGCGTCCTTCTAGCGCCCTTCTAGTGCACCATCTCACCTGCTGCTTGCGACTAGCACCCTGGTTTGGGCTGGTTCGGCTGGCCGCCCTGCGAATGCGTCTCCCAAGGTGGCATGTACATGTTGGACGCTGCTCGAGCCCCTTTGCCACTATCGCCCGTCCCACTATTCGTGCGTCTGTGTGCTGCGCCGGCTGGCTGCCTGACTGCTAGTGTAGGCCTGGGTGGGCTTGTACTCGATACCTCCCTCTCCGGGAAAGGCCCGGCATGTGTACCTCCCGGAATGCTGTCATCCGGGTACTCTTGCGCAGTAGGTTTGCTGGATCGGGTACCTCCCTCCATCGCATAGCGTCTGTAACTGCCTTGGAAGCGGGGACGCGAGGGTGGCCTGGGTGGTCCCTGGTCGTCGTGGCCGCTGCGCTTGAACTAAATCGATGCCCCCCAAGCCAGTTTAGCCAATTATGCCGTCGTCTCCATCACTGGGGAGAAGAAGCCCGTCTCGCTCACTCCGTCGCTGTAACGCGATCCAAGGTAAGGCTCAGAGCAAACCACGTAAATCCATAATTTTTTCTCCCTCGTCCTCTCTCTCTCTCTCTTAAGATCAAATGATAGCCTCCGCTCCGGGTCTCCTCGTTCCTCTCGACTCCTTCCGAACCACCTACTTCCGGATCGGGCATCTTCCGTGTCACTCACCATCCGCTATAAGCTACAGGCGACTTAGGCGGCTCGCCATACCTTAAACCAAAACCACCATCGCCAATCATCACCAGTCGCCCACCCGTCTTCAATCAACATTCGGCCAGCATTCGAACCACCAGGACGCTTTTGCTAAGCTCCCCCCTCGCCTACCACCCCTTTCGCGCCTTGCAAACCGGCATCCGGCGCCACGTCTAGTTTTACACTTTCTTTCCGCTCCTTCCATTCCCTTTCTTTGGGTCATCCTCCGTCAAAGACCCCGTCAAAGTCCCTTACTCATCTCTCGGAACGCCCGCACTGCTGCAGCCCAGCCATTGGGATTGCTTCCCTGATTGATAGACTCCTGGTCAGCTGCAAGCCACCAAAGTCTCTTGGGTCGACCAAGATCAAAGGGTCCAACCTCAGCCCCAACTGCCTCACATTCCAGTCCGCTCTGGCGTCCGCCACACCTTGCTTGCGTTGGTGACACTCCTCCGACGCCATCCCCGCTTCAGGACTACCGTCATTCTTGACCTTCGTCACTCCTCCAGACTCTCCCCACACTCCCCCAAACCTCCAGCCGGCGAATCCTAAATACTCCACGAACCCACCTGCCGCATCTCTCGACTTCGTTATCCTGCGAACCTCTTACTATTTCCATCTCGTGCCGTCTACGGATAAATACACTTCACCAACATCTCTGACGCCACCGCGCTCCCTCCCGCCGGCCCCAACATACCACCATCGTCTTCTGGCGCCGCTTCTTCTAGTGCCCTTCGGCCGACTGAGCAATCCACCAGCAACTCTATCGACGATACCTGACTAGACGCGAGCCATCCAAGCGGTTTATGGTTTAAACAGCTCCGAAACACTATCCCGCCGCTCTCACACATCCCCTCCGCTAGATTCCACTACACGACATAACAACCCGCCCGATTCCGGGTTTTCGATCTCGCTTGATTTAGTCTTCTCCCATATGGTTGTGTCACACCCGACGGCATTAATCCAGCTGCTCTGTTAAGTCGTGGCACCAACCAACCAACCAGAAAAAAAAACACCGACGGCGTGAGACGTGCTGAACCGTCTCACCTACACAGATATGGGCGTGTCGCAAAGGCGAAGACAATCTCACGACTCCGTGGGTTCCAGCTCCCACGAATACTCACCTCGACCTTCGTCGGCCTTCGAAGGCTTCTTCGACACTGAGCTGCCCTCTTCTAGGCCCATGAGCGAAGCCTTCATGTCGGGGAGCTCGACCCCGGCTGGCGCACACGGTGCTCGCCCACCTACACTGACCGACATCTTATTGGACATCGCCTCACCTCCATGGACCCTCAGCGCCTTTATGGCCTATCTTTCTCAGAACCATTGCATGGAAACGCTCGAATTCACTCTCGATTCTCAACGATATACCCAGTTTTACAACGAGCTCATTATGGACAACTCCAACCGAACTCGGGACAGCGATGATCGGGTTTGCTCTCTATGGGAGAAGCTCATGCAAGTATACATCATCAACTGTGCCCCAAGGGAGGTCAACCTTCCCGCCCGCGTGCGAGACCACCTTCTCAACCTCCCTTCTGGCCCTACGCCTCCTCACCCCTCTCAATTGGCCGAGGCCGGTCGCATCATTTACGAGCTCATGAACGACTCTCTCCTCGTTCCGTTCCTTCAATCCGTCTCTCCTTTGCATTTAGATCACTCGGAAGACCAACAAATCCGGTCTCCCAGGTTCTCCAACGGCAAGATGGGTGCTCCAGTTCGCTCCACAACCTCGATGCAAACCCTGGAGCCCGACAGTCTCACCGACGATAGTGACTGTAACTCTCCCCCTCCTATGGAGCCTATGACGCCCCCCACCACTCCTCCCACTTCTGAGTGGTCCTTCAACCACCACCATCCCGGAGGCTTCCACCGCGCCGTTGCCGCCCACAGCAAGGGCTGGAAGAAGGTTGGTGCCAAGCTTGGCTTCAAGCCCAAGACCTCCGGCCGTCGCTCGACTCCTACCTCGGGAGACGTCGACCCTCAAATGCACGACTCATTATGAAGGTCACAGGCCATGTTAGTACCTGTTTCGCCCAGCTCAGTCGATGCTCCCAGCCAGGAAAGCTTCGATTACGATGACCTATATCCAGCGTCTCGGTTTTATCATCAACTCGAGACGGAGGACGGTCAGAGCCATGCTTATGGCGCTGGACATGTTGGAGGACACAGGGAGAACATGGTCGGGAAAATTGGCGGCCCGAGGAGCGCCCAAGGGACACCTTTGGTGCACAGGACTATTAAGATAAGGATGAGGCAATCAGACAGGCCATTCCTCCACAGCGCGAAGCATTCGTACAAGAGCGAGCCCTACGGATGGAATCCAGTAGTCCAGCCGAAGGAACAAGATTTGTCACTGTCTGTACAGTCGATCGAAGTCGACGAGACAGAGGATGCTTGCATGGAAATGGACGATGAGGAGGAGAAGCACATTGTCAGAACTGCTTCGGATGCATCAGTGACCCTGAGCGACTTTTCCAACTACCTACCCTCTGGTGACCAAATCTACGAGGATATGGAAAGCATTGCTACGACCCTGGATTCTAACGAATGCCGCTTCGCATCTCCAGAACCCGATCTCTATGGATGGGAAGCTGTGCTCGACGACAGGAACAAATTCAGTCCCTGTCTGATGGAGACTTGCCAGGACGGGTGCGAAACTGTCCGCTGCCGACGCAACAAATCCAACCTACTACAGCGGGTGTTTCATGTCGGTTGATCAGCATCGCTTGGAAAGCTCGAGTTATCTCGGTGAGATGACGTAATTCGAATGCATTAGAGCGTGTTTTGTTAATACACATCATGATGGGAAGGGCCATCAGCGGCGTTGAGAATTGGGTTTCCTATTCGTCATTAGGCGCGGTAAATTGCATACTCGGGAAGATGAGAGCATAGATCAGCATGGTACGAAGCAGGCGAGGCGTTTATGCATCTTGGGTTGGGGCATTATTTCTTTTGCTTTTTTTTTATTCCTTTTTCTCTTCTCTTCACGGCGAGACTATTCGGCTCTGAGTGTACGCACCAGGCCGCCACACGGGTGTTTTACTTTTGGATGATGGCGCATCGATCGGGCGATCGAACCGAGCATGCCCCAAAGGGGGGTGGATCTGAAAAGGGCCTGGTATGACGAGTTTAACGGATGGAATAAAATGATAATGGTTATAGAGATAGGTTGTTGCATGCCTGGCTTCGCGAGAAGCTGATGGTGTTGGACACGACGTCTAAAATATCAACATGGTTCCCATGCACAATTTGTTCCTCGCAAGTGATGTACAAAATACATTCTGTTGGCGAAATATTGTCCTGGTGAAGGTGCCGTCATCACCCAGTTATCCAAAGACGACAAGACAAGGCACCAAGCAGTTATGTGCGGCGAACCCAGACCGATGGTCTGCAAATACTCCAAGACAACGCCTTCCCCCCCGACACCTTACTAGACTGTCGTCGCACACACACACACACACACACCCTCTCTCTCTTTTCCCCAGTACGGTATCAACCTCGTCTCAGGTTCGCCCGCTCCCCCCCACCCTCCGGAACCATCTAGTCCTCGATGGGCTTGTCATGTCTCGAGTACATCTTCCACTCCAACGAACTAGCAAAGTCAAGCTTCCCCTGTTCGACCTGTTTGCGCGTTGCCGACAGCATTGGATGAGGCAGCCCCATCGATTCGAGGAACGCAACGGCTGCGTGATTCGGTCAGCAGACGACGAGTCAAAAAAGGCAAAAAAAATCATCAATAGGCAACCATTTAAGGGGGATACGTACTCTCTCTCCACTCGAGGTCTTGGCGTTTCTTGTCCCATTTGAGTTCCTCGGCCATGATGTCAATGACCTTGGGCAAGGCTTCGAGCGCGGCTTGGGCGTTGAGGAAGGCGAGTCTTGTGCGGCGCGCCAGGACGTCAACAGCCGTTTGGGCGTATTCATGCTTGACGGCGTAGCGAATCTCGCCGTCCACAAAGGGGTACAATTGGGAGATGCGCTCTCCACGGGCGGGGAAGCGTTTGTCGGTCAGCTTGCACAACGCGGCGACGGTCCAGGCGCGATCGCCGTAGGATTCGGTGAGATGCTTGGCCACCTCCGTCTCCACACCAAATCGCTGGATGAGGAGGATGAAGAGCGTCTTGCTGTAGCCGTGGGCGCCAACGAGACGGACCTTGTGGGTTTGGCATGAGCCGTCAAGGATAGCGCCGTCGTCAATCAGTCCGGTGCCGCTGACGCATGGCGCGTTGGTAACGGGCGCGGGCTGGAGGTGGAATTCATTGACCGCCGTGTCGACGCATTCTTCGGCCATTTGACGGTATGTGGTCCATTTCCCGCCGGCGCAGGTAAGGAGACCCGAGGGTGAGACGTGGACGAGATGGTTGCGCACTAGTGATTCGGTGTTCTTTGCCTTTGGGTCCTTTACCAGGGGTCGGATGCCCGACCAGGCAGCCAAGACGTCACCTCTCCGGACGCTGATGTCGGGGGATAAATAGTGACTAATCTCCTGCAAGATCCATTCGATGGACTGTTCGTCAGGCACCGGGTTGGGAGAGATGGGAGAGGGCGAGTCCGTGGTGCCCGCAATGGTGTTGCCCTGCCAAGGGAGGAAGAAGATGACTCGACCGTCCGAAGTCGAGGGATCAATGAGACCCATCTTGGCAGGACTATAATACCCTGGGAGAATGACATGGACGCCAGACGATGGAGCGACAATTTCCTTGCAACCTTGATCATCCATCTTGCGGATCGAATCGGTGAAGGGGCCCGTGCAGTTGATAATGCTCTTGGCTCTGATGGTGATTTCCTCGACGGGCTTGCCGTTCTTCGCGGCAACGAGATCCTTGACTCTGGCGCCGCAGAGCTGGCCCTGTTCATCCTTGATGAGACTCGTAACTTCAGCGTGGTTAGCAATCGTAGCGCCGTAGAGAGCCGCAGTCATGGCGATGGAGACGTTCATGCGGGAGTCGTTGTGAGCTCCATCGTAGTAGACGAGAGCGCCGACGAGGTCCGTCCTCTTTAGCATGGGAAACGCCTCGAGGGCCTTGCTGCGGGTGAGGAAGTAAGAGCTCTCGATGCCCTCGCTCCCGGCGAGAAAATCATAGAATTTGGTGCCCGCCCAGTAGTAAGGGGCCTTCCACCACCTATCGAGGGGCAACATGATGGGCAGCCAAGAGCTCAAATGCGGCGCCGTCTGCAAGAAGTACTTGCGCTCCGAAAGGGCTTCCTTGACGAGCTGGTACTGATTCCAATCCAGGTTCCAAACCGCCTTTTCCAGATATCGCACACCACCGTGAACGAGCTTGGTGCTCTTGCTGCTCGTCCCACTGCTGAAATCATCCCTCTCCACCACCGCAACCTTCAGCCCTCTCGTCGCAGCATCGAGCGCGACGCCCACGCCCGTCGCACCACCGCCAATGACAAGCATATCGTACTCCGACGCATCGTCGCTGGCACTGCGTCGAAGGTCGGCAATTTGCTCTTCGCGAGTTTTGACCCGAGGGAATCGGGGGAGCCTGAACGAGCCGTCTGCGCCAAAGGACGGAGGCGGGACGGCGGGAGAGGAAGAGCCGGGGATGTCGCGGGGACGGTAACTGTAGACGATGACGGCGGAAGTCGTTACGGCGGCGGCAGCAGGGAGGAGGAGACGGCGGAGGATGCTGCGCGATCGAGCGCCGGCGGCGGGCGACATGTTGAAGCCGGACTTGCGGTTTCGATGAGGATTTGTCGTGGGTGTCGATTCTGAGCCTGCGCCGAAGCTCCCTAGGGAGCTAGCGTGAGAGACCCTGGTCTGGATGGCGTCGTATATAGTAAATTGCAAGATCTTAAATCTATTCGCCGATGGAGGGAAGAGGAGAGAGGTCGAGACGGGAGATAAGTGACTTGGGGTTCTCGACAGTGTCAATCACATGTCAGCCTTGATGACCATCTGTCACTCCATCAGCTCCAGGGTGGGGGAGAGTTCAAGCCAAACACCACAAACTCGAGCCACAGGGTCCAAACGGATTTCGATGGGGGATAGGTTTGTTAGATGTCGGCTATCCAATTGTCTCGACGCACCCCGAGCTAGACTCGTGAGAGATGGAGGACGAGATGGTGCGTTTTGTATCCGTGAAGCTTGCAGTGCGTCATATTTCGGGGGTGAGGATCTTGAGCAATAGTGGAGTTGGGGGCTAAAGTTGGGGGTCATTCCGGGGTTGACTTGGGGTACCAGATTTTGGTGGTTTCAATTCCATGATCAGCAACACCAAATGCCCACAGCCCACGGGGATAACAAATGTTAGCCTATGTGCAAGCCCTGTAGATCGGTATAGAGTTGTTTTACTTATCTTCAAGCTAAATGCTAGCTATAGTTGAAGTAGATATACTTATGTTATAACTGTTGATCTAGCAGTTAAGATACTTCCTTTCTAGTATGAGATAAATAAAACCCATCTCCTTATTCTGCTGCAGTAAGTTATGACGGAAAAGTGCGGGATTTAATAATTTGTTATCCCTGTAGGCTGTAGATAAGAGTCTTGGATTGTGGTGACGTATGAGTTCATCTCTCTCGCATGGTTTGTGTCCACCAATTCACGCCGTGTCCCCTGAAGATATCTATCCGACAAAGGTCGACATAATTGCCTATCGATTATCACCTCATCCATGATAAAAACACCATCTCTGGGAGTCGAAATATACCAGTGAGCTGGTTTCCCAAGAGAGGTAAATTTCGATGTTTTATACTTGCCCAGTTATTGTAGGTCATCCTCTCATCATTCTATACCCCTTTGCAGCCTTTTCCCTAACCATCCTCTTATCCCTCTTTCCAACTGTTCTCCTATCCTCCGTCATTAGTCTGCCAAATTCGTCATGTTCTGAGTAAAAGAGAAGTTGTCGTCGACTGACTATAGCAGTGCAGAATCAGTCCAATCAGGAGTGTTCGTGAACTTGTCCTGCCTTGCAATGCCAATCGGCGTTGCGCCAAGGGGAAGGGCTCAGAAGGAAAATTAACAGCCTTCCCTAGCTGAGATAATTGATCTTATGCGATGAGGTGACAGCAAATGACGTCTCACAACATTTGGTATCGCAATACAAAATTAGCTGGCACTATCGTGCGCCAGAGTCGCCATTTTCGGACAACCGAACTGATGTTATGGCTGGTTCGAGACTCAAGGCAAGCTAGTAGAATAGACCAGAACGATACTGGGCAGCTTTATCACTTTATAAGGCTATCAAGAGCGGCGACTGAACTCCGTTTCCCATTTTCCATCCCGCACTCAAGGTGGCGCCAGGACAGGCCGTCTTGGCTCCATCCTTACTCCTATCTTTCCTTGCATTTCCCTTCTCTATATCTCTCAAATGCAACTTCCCATCATTTCCTAGGGTTCGAGAGACACCCAGCCTGCAATTAGCGAGATTGTAGCACAAACTGCAAACAGACAACGGATAAGGTGGGTTGCCCCTATTCGACCCTTCTTGGGGACAGAGGAGTGAACATGGACGATCCACTCAGCGATGCAGTCGGTCTTCATATTGAAAAGAGACGTGATATGTACCCAAAGGTGCATGGTCGAGATAATGACCGCGGAGAACCGGCATTTCCCTCTCTCCGGAGCCACCAATCAAGGCGACGCTGAGATGCATGAAGCAGTGATGCAGTCGGGACTGGCGCTTCTCTGGTGTTTGGAGCCGTTAAAATACGAAAGAGCATGTTTTTGATCTTAGGGACGAAGCTAAAGGTAAGGAGAGGATGTGATCTTCAGCCAGCTAGCTGTGGGACAGCTATATCGGGCTCTCCTATGAAGTACCTCGTGAGTACCTTTC